>BQNB010130136.1:0-18992 GCA_026074375.1 Tanacetum coccineum | reverse complement strand
ACAGACACCAACTTAATCATAATAAGGTTACCTTTCTTTAATTTCTGTCTCAAACACAAACCAACTACAGGTAAAGATTTCCTTAAAAACATGTCTTTTTCTTATTTTCTTAATTGTTCATGTTTTGGGTGGGTTGTTTTTTGTAGTTTATTTCTTTGTGTAATTAGATCTAAGACAAGTACACAACTAACGTTCAACTGAAAACGATAACTCCATAGCACACGTACACCTTCACTATATAACCCTAAACATATCTCTGCCGATCATCAAAACAACCCCACAAACACTTTTACTCACGTATGCTTAATTTTTTTCTTTGGTGACTTGTTCTTTGGTTAACAAGTCAAGTTCTAATCGGTGATTTGTGCTTCGGGTCACAAATCCTCACGTTTTTGTGGTTGCTCGTGCTTTGGTTCATGTAACAACCCGAGATTCGCGACGCTTGTGATAATCGCGATTCCGTCGTAGATATTATTACACTACAAAAAAAGGGCTTTTAGTGACACAATTTTTAATGACACATAAGAAAAAGTGTAAGTGAAAGTACATGTTTACTTACACATTTCAAAAAAGTGTAAGCAAAAGTCTAGTTTTACCCACACTTTTTAAAAAGTGTAAGAAAGAGTCTAATTTTTACCCACACTTTTTAAAAAGTGTAAGCAAAAGTCTAGTTTTACCCACACTTTTTAAAAAGTGTAAGAAAAAGTCTAAGTTTTACCCACACTTTTTAAAAAGTGTAAACAAAAGTCTAATTTTTACCCACATTTTTAGAAAAGTGTGAGCAAAAGTCTAATTTATACATACACTTTACAAAGAGTGTGAGCAAAAGTGTAGTTTTACTCGCACTTTTTGACAAGTGTAAGTAATAGTCTTAATTTTGCCCACACATTTTAAAGAGTGTGAGTGAAAGTTTAACTTGTATCTAAATCTAATCGCGGTCCAAAAACCGATTTGATCTAAAATACGGACCGAAGACCGGGCCGGACGAAAACCGATTTGGTCCAAAACACGGGACCGATGTCCGTGTTTTCAGGTTGGACCGGCCCGGTCCAACAAAGCATAAGACCGAATCAGGCTGGACTGAACCGAAGACTGAATATGAGAAAAAATAAATAAACGAGTCAATAAGTTTAATAAATATTAAAAATAAATAAACGGGTCGGGTCGACCCGGCGCATTAAATGCAACTGGGTCGACCCGGGCATATACACGCCCCTGCCTTTTAATAAGTTTAAAGTTTAATAAATATTAAAACAAAATAAACGGGTCAAGTCGGGTTAACCTGGCACATTAAATGCAATCGGGTCGACCCGGGCATTAAATGCAACCGGGTCAGTTCGTCTGTTTGATCCGTTTCAACAAAGCATAAAGCCGGTTTTATGTAAGACCGAATCGGACCGGATCAAAATACGTTCGGTCTGGTCCGATCCGATCCGGTTTCTCGGGGAGAGGAGTTTGCTTTTACTTGTACTAAAGTTAGTTTCTCGGGGAGAGGGGTTTGCCTTTACTTGTACTAAAGTTAGTTTAACAATATATTTATATAAAAATTTACTAAACTAGGGGCAATTTTGTAAATACGTAACCATATGAGACCGCAACAGATTTCTTCCTTTCATTTAATCCCCTTTTAAATAATACATAACCTCATTTTCCCCAAATTAGATCGTCACTCTCACACACACTTGGGCTAATTGTTGATTTAATCAAAGATCGCTTGAAGGCAGTTTATAATATCATCTTCAAGCTCTCATCGCTCGGTTGAAATCAGTTTGACACATATTTTACGGATGGCTCTGTTGTATTACAAGCTCTCATCGCTCTGTTCAAATTCGATCTAACTCCACTTCTTGTTATGGTAATAAATTTGACTGTTATGGTACTGATTAATTTGTTTGTTAGGTTTAAATTAGGCGCTCTTGTAAACGTTGTTTTATGAGTAGATTTAAACGATTTTGGTGAAAGTTATTTTTTATGTGTTTGTAGTTCTGTTAGGTTAATTTAACTTAAAAAATTTTGTAAATTTTAAAGTTTATGAAATTCGTTATATCGCGGACTTTTGAGATTTTTGTAAGAGGCTAATCACACGAATTTATACTTTTGACTACTTGAGAAATTTTAGGAAGGTAGATTGTTTGATTATAATCGTCAACTGTACGAGATTGCATGCTTAGAGTTGAGAAAATGGCCCCCAGTGAAAAATATGAGTGGGTTGTAACACAAGTGTTCGTCCGATTAATGTCAAGTGAAAATTTTTAGTAGTTGTAACGTAAGTGTTTGATAAAATGCCTCAATCAAAACATTGTGAGCTTATACTAAAATTATGTGTTTCCAACATTATGAGTACTTTGTATAGCCTTCATATCTGTTTCTTGTATTCTTTTGCGAACTTCAACCTTTAATGAATTTAATATATTCTCTTTGACAAGTTGCATAACACCACTGATGCATCACCACCAACTTTAGGTTTTACTTTAGTGATAACTTAGCCAGAAAATTTATGTTTCAAATCGACTTTGCATGTTTTGCAGATGGTATTTGAATAAACAGCATAAAAGCTAATGAGTCGCGATCCCGAAAAGTCATCTAAAAATATGAGGTAGACTTTTGTAGCTTTTATACAATGATTAATCCATTCTTCCCTTTAGGACCATTCTTGGACAATTCTTACCACAAGCATCTACAGGTTTAGAAAATAGTTTCAACCGCCTGCATAGTTGATTATAATATGAAGAACCGTATAATAGACAAATATTGGACATGAACAATTCCGCGCCATTTACATATGATGGGTTGATTTTGAAATAAAAAAATATTAAAAAACAAATCGATACTCACCCTAAATTAAGCCATCCCAAATATGTGAAATTTATTGGGTTTGTATATAAAATATTAGTATAAATTTGCAAGCATTCCAACAAAGTTGAAATTGAGGTTCTTACACAAAGTATTGCTGGTATGTTTCTCTGCAAATAGTTTGATTTTTGTACTTCTAAATATTTTCTGTCAAAACATAATTTGAAACTTTGCTATAATCTTTCGTATATGTAACACTTGATATTTTTGTAAATACCCGTAAGGAAACAAAAAGTAGTTGGAGCGTTTCCGGATCAAAGTATTGAGCAACGTAATGATGTAACTGCTGTCAGTGGTGTGAATCTCAAGGTATGTTTTTTCCCAATTATTAGGATGCTACATTATATATTTTTATCATAAAAGTTAGTGAATTGATTAAGTGATGACATGGATCAATAGGAAGTGGTGTAACAACTATTTTCTAGGGCCAGGGACGATAGTCGAGTTTCAGAAGCTTCTAGAAAGGTCGTTCAAGAAGAAGAGAGGCTGATTTTGCAGAAAATCCACTTCAAAATAAATTGGCTAAAATCAGTTAAGATTTTAGATTTATATCAGCTTCTTATAATTATATTATCTGATCTATGTTTCATAACTTACGTTAAGTGTTTTAAACAACAGTGGCAAAAAATGTCGGTTGAAAGGACCGTAATCAATGAATTATGATCGGTGCTTGTCTACTGGTGTGCTTTTAGCTATTATTAATGCAACCAATGAGGTTTAAAATGATCCAATTTTTGAATGTAGCCTGAAGGTAGTGGTCATGGTGATGATGGTCGTGGAAAACCATCGAAGGTATGAGAATACATAGTTGCTTTGTAACCATTTTAAGTTCTATTGGTGAAGTTGTGAAAATGTTTGTTTAATTGAAGGTAAACAAAGAGGAAGGTGATAAGATGCGGACAACAGCGCCGATTTTGGCATCAAGAAGCAAGTGTTGAGAAGAGATGACTTGTTATCATAATGGCAACATAATGGCGGAGCCAGGCAACGCCAAGAAAGAAAACGTGAAGGTGGGCTCGACTAGGCAATCTTCTTTTCAGCAAGTGTGTGGATGTTGGGCCTAAGCCCGTGTCAACTTCTGAGAGGACTTTGAATGATAATCAAGATACTGAGAAGACTTCTGCTCCTGCCACTGTGACTGTCACTCCTGGTTAGTATCAAATCTGAAGAATGCATACTGTACTTAATATATATGTAACTAACTAACCATAATTTGGTTTCAGGGTAAGTTTGCTTTCGAATCACCTAACTCAGAAAAGAAAATAAAGAGAAGGATTATGCGAGACATTTCACATAAGTTGAAATCTTGGAAGTGTGAACTTAAAAAATGTTCATACGATCCAAGTTTCACCATTAATGAAATTGTTGCATCCCAAACTGACAAGAGGGTGGACACTTTCCAATTTAAAATTTTGGTGACTAGCTGGTTCACAGAAGACAAACACCTAATAAATCATTATCTCCTTCAAAAAGCGATTGTAAAGTTTGTGGATGCTGTTAAAGAGGCATGCACAGTTTCAACCTTTGTTTTGAGTTGCATGAAACAATTAAGCGACATGAGGAATGCGAACACCAAGCATGACAATTGTGTTCTTTTTTTAGCTCAGTTATAGTAACTTGGATGGGATAATCGTTATACTTGCATTTTAAGATTTTTTTTGTTTGTTTGTCTTTACGCAAAATACTTGATTTCTATCGACTTATGGTTGGAAAAATAAATAGGTTTCGGTATCATTTTTTTGTAATTAATTCATAGTTTTTCATGTGTTGATGTTGAATAAATAAAGCAGACTAAATTGTAATGTAGTATTTATAAATAGTAGTAGTAAATAGATACAGACAGAAACTTATGCTAGTAGCCTTTTGTGACAGAGGAATGTGTCACAAAAAGTCTCTACCTATTCTGACACTCTTAAGTGTCAGCAAACTTAGTCACTATATACTTTTACCACCTGACTTTTTGGTGACACTTTTTATAAGTGAAGGTGAAGCAAAAATGTATTTACTAACACTTTTTTTTACTTTTGCTAACACTTTTTGTGTGTCATTAAAAGACGTTTTTCTTGTAGTGTTATTTTAATCCTTATTATTGAGTATGATCGAAAGCCGACATAAAAAAATTATTTTTTGTGGTTTTCATGAAAGCATCATTAGTCTGGGTCGATCCGTGCTACCCTCTCACGTCTCAACATTTTTTCAATATTTTGGTCAATTGTCGTATAATTTCCTTGCAATTTACATTCACATATCATTATCACTGCCATTTATTTAATCAATGAAACTGAAAAATGTTTAAAAAGTACTAGATCTAAATTCCTTCTTCCCTTTTGTTTGAATCCTGTTATAACCTCTGAAATTGGGATTAATCTTTGATTGATTAATCTCATATCGAGCGTGTTAGGCGGGTTTCTCATCTTGGGTTTTTGTAATTTAGATCTGTTATTCTCCTCTTCAAATCGATTTTCATTTCAGTTTACGAATTAATCCCTGCACTCCATCTCAATCCCTCTAGCTATTTTTGATTTATAGTCGACCACATACCCTTTCCAATCCAAAGATGGGTAGCTTTCGTTCAAAAGATGATGATGTGTACAAAGATTTCGACTTCTATTTTTGTTACAAATTTCCTGGACTCCTTCTCGGCTTAGGATTATTCACTCATGTAAGCAATTATGGTCACGTGGTTCGATTCGTTTATTTCAACAAAGAGGACTAAAAGATGGTCATTGCGTTTTGGATTTGTGTACTGATTTATCAATTGTCTTTAATGTAGAGAGATTGGAAATTAACTTATGTTCCGATTTGGGTGGGTCGATCGAAATTCCATGCTAATGTTGCAAGATTCAAAAGAGAGTACGTGAAGAGAAGTGTTAGCGTGGATAAGACTAAGAATGAATCGAATAAAAGAAAGTTTGATGGGTCTCATAAGAATGTGGAAAATACAGTCTATTGGTTAAATTTTGTGTCTGTGGTGAAGGAATAGCCGAATGCAAATATGATAAGGAAATCTCCTCCTGCGATTGTCCTTGAGATAATTGTTTGAATGCGGAAAGGATCTCACTCTGTCGTCTGTTAGGGCAGAGGCAAAGAGATGGCCTTGTTTAATCAATTCCTTAAGAAGGCGCTTGTAATG
Organism: Tanacetum coccineum; assembly: GCA_026074375.1. Lineage (NCBI taxonomy): Eukaryota > Viridiplantae > Streptophyta > Magnoliopsida > Asterales > Asteraceae > Tanacetum > Tanacetum coccineum. The sequence goes on along the minus strand of BQNB010130136.1, from coordinate 13,006 downwards.
AAGGTTTTGATGTGGTTAAAATTAGTTATTTGGGAGAACTTTAGGTATTACTCGAATTCAAGACTACGAGCTAAAGATTCTTTAAGGGTATTGTTGTGTGTTTGGGCTCTGGTTTTACGGTCATTATACAAGCTTTACGCAGAGTGTGTTCATGCAAGGGGTTAGATTGGTTTGGTGGAATTGGACGGTTGTTCCGTTTAAATTTTGGTCGGGTCCTACTTTCAAACGTATTGCTGTAAATGGGCGTGAGTTTTAGATGTTGATGATTATGATGAGTCGAATCTTCAATTTCAACAAGAATTTGCATTCTTTCTAAGGTTTGTGAAGCACATTAAACGAGAGCTTCAAAAATTGTCTTCGAGGGCTAAGGATTTTATTGGGTTGCGCGCAAGTGAAGTTCTAAGGGTGGACTTCCTGAAATTTTACGAAAGAGAGGAGGAAGACGAATTATCAGTGGAGGATAACAATGATGGCAGAATTAATATTATCGTAGGCAAATAATGGACATTAATGAGAGTGACATGGTGGACGTGGGCTTGAAACACTATTTGAAAAACCTGATGATCAGAAGGACAAACACTTGGAAGACTCCTTTTGGTTTATACCTTTTTTGAACAAAGAAATTTCGAATTGGCTCGAAAGGTTACTGAAGAAGATAATAGTTTTATCTCAATAAGTCCGAGTTTCAACGGTCAGGAGGGTTTGATATGAAGAGTATATATGTTAATCTTGACATTAAGGACTCACGGAGGAAAATGAGAGAGATGACAATTGTTTGTTAAACCTTCGAAGATGGTAAGGTAATTTCTGAGTCAGTAAACAAAAATTCGAATCAAAATGTTGTTGGGTCACTTCTAAGTACTCCGTTTCTGCCTCGGACCAGGGGGTTTCTATTTAAATCTTATGGAGGAAGTTGTGAAGGTGGGCCAAACTATGGGTTATAACATGGATTGGTGCATCAAGGATATCACTGAGATCATTGAACTCACAAGGAGAATTTGGTGTATCCAATGATTTTTTATGTCTTTGAACGTTCAGGCCTCGCCCAAAAAAGGGCCAAATAAAGATTGGGATAAAGGAGAGCTGTGATAAAATTTAAAGTGAATTTTGTGGGTCTTAGAATAAAGAAACTAAGATGGGGTCTATTGATCTAAGTAGTGTGAGGTCTTTCTGGGGGGGTAATTCTAATTTTGATTAATGTGCATTGTGATTCGTTGGAACTCGGAGGGTCTTGTGCATTTGGATCCTAATTATTTTTCAGAGGAGTAGCTTTTAGAGAGATCAAAGACATTTTTTTCATTGTTCGAGGTGTGTGGTTGAATCAGGATGATTCTTATGATGTGGTTGTATATGCGCCTAAAGAGAGCTAAGAAAAGGCGTTGTTATGGGATTTATTTGGCTAATGTGTCGAATCAATGGGTTGGTAAACTTGTTATGATGGGCGACTTTAATGAGGTGAGATATAAATCGGAGATTATGGTTTGCAATTTTTTCATGCTCTTGACATTTGAGATTTTCATTTCATTCATATACAACAGCCGGTGGTCTTGATGAAGCTCCCTTTAGGAGGAAGTGCTTATACTGGTGTCTCAATATCTTGCTTCTAAAATTGAGTAAATAGGATCGATTTTTTGTGTTTCCGAAATTTTGTTGAGCGTGTGTATAATATCACTTGCTGATTACCTGTGGTAGCGCGTTTATTTCAGACCATCGTCTCCACTATTTTATTACGTGAAGTCAGGTATGATTACGTCCCTATTCCTTTTCGATTAATCGGTTTACTGGTTGAAGTTGTTGGTTTTGACAAGTTGGTTAGGGACATTTTTGGAACGTGAATCCTGTTAACAAGAAGAAAAATGTCAACCGAACTTATGGGTAAACTTAAAAATTTATTATAGACCATTATTCGGGAGATGGCTCTATATTCATGGTCGAATTCGCGAGGTGGGATCTATATTCCTTAAAGAGGAGTTTGCAGTTTTGTGATGCGGTTATCTGATAAGGGAGATTGCTCGAATAGGTTGGTCCATAACGTGACGGAGATTCTCAACAAACTTCATTAGGTAAATAATATTCAAGCTTCAGAAATTGCTCAAAAAGCCAAGATTAAATGGGCAATCGAGGGAGATGAAAATGTAAAGTTTTTTCATGGTATGCTAAACAAGAAGCGCAATCAATCTAATATTCGAGGTATTATGGTGAATGGGACTGGGGTTGATGACCCGGATTCAGGTGAAGCGTGAATTCTTTGATACATATTTCGGCTGGGGCAGGTTCTGATAAACCATCAGTGAATCGAGCGTGTATTGATACCCCTTTTCCTGTCTCCCTATCGATTGATCAGAAAGAGAATATGGAACGCATGATTTCTAAAGAGGAGGTTAAAAGGGCTATGTGGGATTGCAACGATGATAAGTCTCCAGGCCCGGATGATTTTTCATTTAGATTTTACCGTCATTTTTGGATGTGATTGTGTAAGGTCGTGTTCGAGGATGTTGACTATTTCTTCATGTATGGTGAAATACCGAATGGATGTAACCATCCGACTTTATTGCTTTTGATTCCTTAAAATCCTTGATGCACCAAACGATGGTTTAAGGATTTTCTTCCTAAAGTTTGATCGGGAAGGCTTATACAAGATTATTGCTAAATCTTTGGCGAAACGATTAGTTGGTGTGCTTGTTTGATAGTGTTAATGAGGTTCAATCAGCTTTTGTGGCGACAGACAAATCCTGACGGTCCATTTATTCTTGATGAGGTTCTTCAAATGGTGTCGTAGGAAGACAAAAAACACAACTCTTATTTTCCAAAGTTGATTTCAAGAAAGCTTTTGATTCGTGGCGATGTGGGATTTCGTGGATGATGTTGTTAAATAAAATTTGGTTTTGGTGATTGAAAAGATGGAGGAACTTGGATTCAAAGTTGTCTTAGGATCTTCCAGGGGGTCATTCTGTCAACCGGGTTAGTCCTACAGAGGAATTTCACATTTTTTAGAGGTCTTTCTTAATCAAGCGTGATCCTTTAATCCCCATTTTTTTTTCATTCTTTTATGGAGAGCTTGCATATTTCTTTTCAACGTCATGTGGTGATGCGGTATGTTTACGGGGATCAAATATTAATTTTCCATGGTGAATTTGTCTTCATAGTTTTATGCGGATGCATAGCAATCTTTCATGGTCAATGGAGTTGAGCTCATTATCGATTCGTTAGGTTCGAGTAGTTTTGGATTAGTTTTTTCATTGGGCTTCTGGTCTTCGTATTAAAATGGTGTATAGAGTAAGATATGGTGTTTGTTAACGTTGAAGATGGGATGGTTTAAAAACGCGCTTCTATAATCTTGGGTGTCTTGTACCTTAAGACTCCTTTCACTTATTTTGGGTATGAATGGTGGGGGGAAGTATGCCAAAGATGCAAGCTGGAAAGAAGTGGAGCAAGGGGATCTCGTCTTTATAGATGGACGATGAAACTCCTTTCAATCGGTGCAAGACTCCTCTTCTTAAAGTCCGTGTTAGGATCTATTGCTCAATCTTCCATATGTCGATTTTTAAGTTCCCTCGAGTATTGTAAATCTCTTGATTCTTTTCGTTAGTCGGTTCTTTAATGCGCTAGGGGATTCGAAGAGGTAACAAAGCTTCTTGGCTAAAGGTGGAACACAGGTCCTAAAACTCTGTAGGATATAAAGCGGGGTTTAAGGGTATCAAGGCTAGTTTGCCACTTAATAGAGGTTCTCTGTCAACGTGGGTTTGGCGGTTCTATTCTCAGAAATGTTCCTTATGGACTAAAGTGATTAAGGCTATTTATGGGGAGGACGGGAATTTGAACAAGGATGTTTCTGGTGGAGTTTCGAAACCTGATCGACACGATGGTTCACGAAGTAAGGGTTGTTACAAGGTCAGGGTAGTATTGTTGCAGATTACATCCCTGTATTGAAGCTGGGGAAAATAGGGAGAACACGGGTTCTGTGGTCCGACAATTGGTCATGAAGGCCCGGTTGTAATCAAAGAGTTGTTCCCACGTATGTTCACTCTTGAGTTGAATAAGAATGCTACTGTTAGTTTGAAATTGAATGCGTAAAAAACGGACGAAAACGTAAGAAATCGGACGAAAACGTAAAAAAACGGAAAAAAACGATGAAAACGTAAAAAGACTGACGAAACATATAAAACGTTCAAAAATGTATGAAAACACCATAATTTAGAGGGTCAACCTGACCCAAACCATTTGACCCATGACCCGTTAGACTCATTTTTTAAACATGACCTGTTTGGCCCATGACCCATTTGACCCATGACCCATTTGACCCATGACCCAAACCGACCCAATCCGACCCATTTGCCACCTCTAGATAGGGTTAGAATATTGGTACTCACGTTTTATTTGGTTTGAGTCATATTTACGTTTTATTTTGTTATGGAAAGAAAGAAATGGAGAACAGTAAATTGTGGTTCTCTATTTTTCCATATAAATTTAGAAAATGAGAATTTTTTGTTTTTTGAAAAACATTAGAAAAAAGTGCAACTAAACAAGTTTTCAATTTTTCCATTCTCAAATGAAAAATTTTCTGAAAAAATTATATATTTTTCTCTAACTAAACACACCTAAGTAGCAAAAAAAAATTCGGGACATACCCATAAAATGGTAGTTTTGATAATTTTTTCCCTGCTGAAAGCCCATGGAGATGGAGGTCATTTGATATACAGACACCAACTTAATCATAATAAGGTTACCTTTCTTTAATTTCTGTCTCAAACACAAACCAACTACAGGTAAAGATTTCCTTAAAAACATGTCTTTTTCTTATTTTCTTAATTGTTCATGTTTTGGGTGGGTTGTTTTTTGTAGTTTATTTCTTTGTGTAATTAGATCTAAGACAAGTACACAACTAACATTCAACTTCATTCTTGGCTTCAACCAAAATAAAAAATCCCATCTTTTTCATGAAAATGGTTTTATTTTTTTTGGTTAAAATCAGTAACTAATGTTTGGTACTAAGTTAACCCAACCCATAAAAAAAGGTTGATTTTTGTTGAATAAATATCTCAAAAGCTTGTAATTTGTTTATTTTCCTAATTCCCTTTTTGGGTTTAAAATTGACCACCATTTCTTGAAACCTGTTAACTTTATTACTAGTAGTAGTATCTTAAGCAAGTGTTTTGATGTAATTTCAGGTTTTGGTTTGATTTATGTTACTAGTTGTTACAGTTGGTAGGTAGATGAGAGGTATGGCAGCACATGAAGTTACTACAGTTTTCACACCACCACCACCACCACCACCATCACCATTTTATTTGCAATCCAAACACGCCAACCACAGTAGCTTTGTTAGCAGCAGCAATGAACCAATCTCTGTTTTTGACTCACGCCGCAGCGCTAGTCCTTCGACCTCTACATCCACCCTTTCCTCCTCCTGCATTCACCACGAAATGCCTAATCTTACTCCCAAAGACGAGTGGTTCGAGCTTTCCTGCGCTTTTTGAGCTACAACATACTAGTAAAAGATTTAGTGGTGTTGGCTTAGATGATTGGGAACAAAATTTTACAAGAAACTATTACATATACCTTTTCTATATTTTCTCGTAAAAAAAGTTATATTTTCTCGTATATACCTTTTCAGGAACTATTACATATACTAAACTGAATAGGACTGAATAGGAGAACTAAGAAACAAAATTTTAGCCATTTGATGCATGTCCAGGCTAGGGACTTCCCTTAACGAAAGGATTTTCAGAATCTCTTCGGTTTAACCGAGCAGTAGCTGCAGTTCGTACACTCTCTTCACTCTTCCCAATGGAACTGCCATAGCATTTCATAGATATTATACGAGGTAAGTTCAAACAATTTTCCATGTCACGTGTTCACTTCCTTGGTAGTCTAACATTATGGTTTGACATATTCAATGCATCGAGTTACTAGCACATATTCAATGCATCGAGTTACTAGCTATGGCGTTGATTCGCCAGTTATTCGGAATCTCTTGGTCCCCGTTTAAAGTTGTTTCTTCCATAAGCTTTATCACATAACCATTGAAGAGTATACTCTTGTATGTTCTTGAGACTATTCTTAAGCCACATATCCTGAAGTTCAATCCCATGCCGCACTAATAATTCACTTTCTTTCCTAATGACCCCTAAATCACCCTTGCAATCGAAGTTTTGTACCACGTGTGATGACGTATAATAGGTGTACCAGGCCTCTAGGCCTGAGCCATATCATTACAACGGGCCCCCGGCCCAACCAAGCAAATAATACCCTCCGCGGAAAAGTCCAGTTCCGTGTTGGGCGGCGCGGATGTAGCAAGCCGGACGTAACAAATCTTCCGCGGACCAGCAGGCGTCCGCGGAAGGGAATTAACGTCTGCATAACACGATTACAAGCGGATCCTTATCCAAACAAGTGTCCCACTTCGGCCCACTAACAAAAATAAGCGAAATATCGGGAAAACCTAATATTTGGCTCACCTATAAAATGGGGTACTCTGACACCCCACAAAGGTACATTCTGTCTGATCATTAGTACACACACATACTCTGACATTTTCTGATTCTTTGACAAACATATATACTTACTCTCACGCCGGAGCTTAATCGTGGGGTCCGCCCCACGGTAAGGCTAACGGTTTACTCTCATTTGTGCAGATCACCATTTCACTACTTGGATTAGTACAAGATCAACATCGTATACTACCCCTTCACTCACCCCTACACGCTTTTTGTACTAACAAGTTGGCGCCATCCGTGGGACCGATATAACTGTGTTCCTTGAAAATACTCACCATGAGCAACCATGAACAACCTACCCCTAGCCATCCCAGGTCTGATGTGCGGAATACGGTAGGGAAAAACAAACAAACCCCCTAGGGCTCTGCGAGGAGTACATCCGCTGTAGATCTCGAAGAATTCTGCGAAAAGCAATATGAGAAACTGCTACCAATCATGGCAGATAAGTATGAGTATGAACAGAGAAAGAAAGAAAAGTTGGAGGAGGTGAAAGCGCGGCTTGACTTTGGCGATGCCCGGAGGAAGAACACTAGGGCGCAGGAATCAGCGTATTCTGAGTCTAGAACAATATCGCCAAGAAGACAGAGACGCTCTCGCAGCCCGCGCCACAATCCTAGCGTCTTCACTAGGTTGAGGCATGAAAGGTCAAGATCGTCGCAACATGAATACAAGAGCAAGGCAAGAAGGGAAAGTACCGTGTTCAAGAGACTCGGAAGCAGAGGACGGAGCACATCCGTGCACTTCGATAGTCGTCAAGAAAGCTCAAGGTATACGAAAAATCACTCTGAAAGCGAAGATAGTGAAGGAGGACATTGGAAGTCTAAATTACGAACAAAAAAGTCCAGTGTCCTCACTTCTTCCCCCACAATACCTGGGAGTGTGGGGCTAATGAACCATGGCGCGCCGCCCCCTTTTTCCTCTTCGGAGCAGATGAGCTTGCCTTTTACCATCCACCATCGTTCGCGCTATGTGGTACACCCACAACGCGCCCTCTTCCACACACTTACACAGCCCGCAGCCCCGCACCCCGAGATCCGCACCAACCCCACCCCCCACCCCGCCTGGAGCGACCGCGCGCGACCCCCCCTCACAGCTAACGCGCCCCCGCGAACCGCGCCCCGGGAACCCGCCGGCCGCCCCGCTCCAGCCCCGCCGCCCACCTCCGCGCCTCGCTCACCCCCGGCCGCAACGATCGACCCCCCCCGGAGCCACCTACTCCCAGAAGACAAGGCGGGGTCACCAGTCTCAGTGGACCCGCACAGCGCCGGCCCAGACTGCGGGAAGCGGACCGCGCGCTCCCCTGGAGCGTTTCAGGCTACCCGTCCGCACCCTTTCCGCAGCCCGGGCCCGGCCCAAGAAGCGACCCCGGCTAGCCTCCCCCACGACCCGGGCACAACCCCCAGAAAACGCCAGAAGACAGCGGACCGGGGCGACTCCGTCTCCCACTAGTCGTAGCGCCCTCCTCCGCTTGCTTCCGTCCCTTCTTGTTCTTCACTAGGGGTCTGTGACGGCAGGCATTATGTGATGTTGGGATAGGGTTTTGCTTGTTGGATATTGTGATGAGTTGATACCTTGTGATATGCCCGTGAGCAGGTTGTAGGCTGTAGGGGCAGGGGGGCGTAGGTTGTGGGGGGTGGCTGGGGAGATGAGGGTGGGTCTAGAGGTTTGTGGAGGGGTGGGTCCCATGATGGTTGCTGGATCGGGTCGGGGTGGGTTCTGGGTCCGGGGGGTGGCGTGTCGGTTGGCTTTCGTGGTAGTCATGTTCGCGGGTCCGGGTGGGTGGCGGGGCGCGTACTCTCTGGTCGGTAGGGCGTGTTGATGCCGTTGCGGTCCCACCCTCCAGGTGGGTGCAAGGGGGCTCTAACCACACCAAACCAAGTCCCCCCGGGCCCGGGTGGGGGCTGGGACCCAACCCCTCGGAGGATCCAACGCAATTTGTTTCTGTTGTTTTTCTGGACACAATGCTTTTGATTTTATGACCTCCCCTAATGAGGTTGATTGTGTGGTGAAAAGGTCAAAGATGGAAACGTAAAAGAAAGAACGCAGAAAAAACGCAGGACTAGAAAGAAAAAGAGCACCGCATCGGTCTCCGCGCCAATCGCAACCTTCGCATCATCTTCAACCCAACAAAAGAGTTCCCGTCCGATTCATTTTTTAGGCTATGCATCATTTTACCTAAGACAATGTTTGTTGTTGTGTAGATAAGGCGAACAAATACATTCTTCCCAAGAAACCAGAACTGAATGACGACATGTACAATTGGGTTATTGCTAAGTATGGAAACCAAATAGTTGGACAGATTCTCAGTTTGAGAGCATAGCCGATGAAGTTTATACAACATTCTTTGAAAACGCGGAGCCTGAAAAAGCAGAGCCTGAAAAAGCAGAGCCTGAAAAAGCAAAGCCTGAAAAAGAAGAGCCTGAAAAACCAGAGACGGCAAAAACAAGAAACGTTGAGGCTCAACAAGGTAACTTCTATGTCTGGTTCAGTTTACAAAACTAGTACAGATCTTATGTTTACTTTCGAGAATACAGTCGACATATTACTTTCTTATTTAATGTAGATGTCCTAGAATGTTCAAAAAAAGACAATGTCCAAGAGTGTTCAAAAATAAAGGAAAAAGAGGATAAGCAGGATGTTCACCCTGACACAGGTTACAAACACTTTTTTACTCCTTGTTACAGCAGCCTCTTACATTGTCTTAGTTAATATGGTATGAGGATGAGAAACTTGCATATTTAGAAAATAACATGAAGACATTTCTTACGGTTATGCTGGGAGATGATTGTTAACAAAACATTTAGAAAATAACAGGAAGACATGTCTTAGTTAATGTAGTGGTATACGCAATATTCATCTAAGCCTTGCAAACAATTTCAATATTCATTGTAATATTTAGATGTCCACTCCATAGGCCAACACCAATTACAATGTGTACCCAGTTTCTTAAATAACTTCTGCAACTTTGTATACAGAATAATGCCATGAGTTTTATGCAATGTTATTGTGTTTTATGCAGAAGTAATTGTAATTGGTTCAAGCTCATCTTGAGTGTTCAAGCACATCAGAACTTGAGTGTTCAAGCACATCAGAGTAAGCTCATCAGAACTAAGCTCATATGTATCAAGTTATGAAAAGTCAAGCTCATCTCATGAATTTGGTTATTTGGAGAAGAGTGTTCCTGGTTCGATGAAGAGGACTGTTTCACAAAAAGGCCCATCAAAGGATTTGTTAAATTGGTATGAGGATGTGAATGATGAGGATGAGGAAGAGATAGACGAAGATGATGATGAGATAGATGAAGAAGATAATGAGATAGATAAAGAAGCAGATGATGGGAAAAATGATTATGATGATGAGTTATGGAGTCCAAAAAGCATTAGAACAACTAGTAAGCGCCTTATCAGTCCTAAAATGAAGGGAACAAGTTGTATGTATGGTTTTGTTTGATGAATTATATTTTTTGTGATGTGAGGTTTTTAGGTTATGTGTTTTTGTTTGGTGTCGTGATTTGGGTTGTGTTTTGGTGATAGGATCTTAGTAATTTTTTTGATTGTGTTTGTGAAAGGATTTAGATTTTGTTTTTTGTTTGTGTGGTGGTTGTTGTTACAAAACTGAAGGGTTGGTTCTTCATTTTTTGTAACAGGTGGGGTTTTTGGCTTTTTATCTACAATAGTGTATATCTTTCTCTCAAAAGTTGCAACACTAATAGCAATTTTTGAAGATACACTATTATGACATAGCTCAAATGCTATTAGTAATATTTTCAAAATGATCTGGATCATAAGAATAATCCATAGGCTCTTGATACCACTTGTTGGTCTCTAAAATCCTGCAAACATATACAATATATTTAAACACGAGACCGATAAGATACTAATAACACAATTTGTACTTTTCAACGTTTAACTCTTTATTAATATATCTACACCAAAGAATTATACCCGGTTGTTGGCGGAACAACAACCGGGATTGAATAACAAATAAACTCCCCTAATATGAACCATAAGCATCTTGGCTTTGTGTGTTCTAGGAGAGGATGAAACCTATCAACTAATACATTTTGTATTATTTTGTTTGTTTAGAAATCCATACTATCGACTTTTACAACCTGATATTATATAGGAACAATAAAGCTTCTCTAAATTAAAGTCCCATGTGCTTATCCCATATGCAGCCATGTGCCCTTCACGTCAAAGTACAAACCCATATAGATATTTTAACTATTTGCTTTTTTTTGGGTAAAGGGTTTACCCGGTAACTTTTTTTTTGGCGAAATTTTATTAACTAGCAAGGAGCTAGAACAAAGAAAACATTACAAAGAGATTAAATGAGGGTTTTTAAGCCAAGCCTCCCAAGATAAAGCCCATTTACATCTATTTTTACACCAAAGAAAAGTCAACGACATAATATCATCAACGATCATCGACCGAGCAGGAGCCTTATCATCAAAAAGGAGACAATTCTGAAACACCCATATGGACCACCATGCCACATAAAAAACACCTTCCAAAAGCTTCTTATTGTTAGGAGCAAGCCTAATAGATGAGAACCACGCGTCCCAAGTAGAGAAAGAAGACCAAGTCTGCCAATCAAGATCCCACCATCTACAAATACGCCGCAGGACGGATTGGGCTAAGTCATACTGAAACAAAACATGATGCGTATCTTCCACGTATAAACCACAAATCGGACAGTTGCTAAACTCCATATAAACCCCTCGTCGAATAAGGTTCACCCTAGTTGGAAAACAATCACGCCGAGCTCTCCATTCAAAAATATTGATTTTGATTGGAACGTACTTTACCCATTTAGTCGGCTCAAGCCATGAAGGTAACATCAAATCATCAATACTATTCCGAATATCTTTCACTCTAAAGATGCCATCTCCAGACATATTGCATATCCATCGATCATGGGAATTAGAGAGGGTAACCGAATCAATATATGATCGAAGCTCGTTGAACTGGACATGTTCTATTCCCCCACGAACAGGTCTTCGAAAAGAAGAATCCACTAGAGAAGCCATTTTCGCTGCAACAGTGATGGTTTTGTCCATCTCCAACGCAAATATACGAGGAAATTTGTCACGTAAAGTTATATCGCCTTTCCAGATATCTAACCAAAATCTTAAGTTTAGAGTTATGAAAAGATATTGTGACAAGTATGATGATTACGCTTGTGATTTGCCCAATTATAAACTATGAATTGAAGCACCATCACTAACAGTAGCTAAATCAAATCAACATAGTCACTTAAAATGTAGCCTTATGCCGTTTTTTGTTTGGAAATAAAATTTGAACTTCGTAAGAACAAAGTAGCACTTAATTAACTGTGTTTTATGTCACGGTCTGTGGTTGGAAGAAGAAATGAATTAATTTTGATGTTTTTTAGTCAATTGTAATCTGGTTATAGTGGTATCCTCCTTTGGAGTAGTTGTGCTTGTTATGTTAGCTTATGCTTATGTAACGGCCTAAGATGTAGGATTCACTCACATCCGTTGTATTGAATCGTTTTTTTAAGTAATAAATTTACCGGGGAAACTCCTTAAAAAAAACTGTGTTTTATGTCATACGCAGTTTATGGTTATTGCGAATGCATTATTTTGCAATTAACGGCTAACGACTATGGTATTACAATAAGTCTAAGGCTAAAAGTAACAATGAACACCAAGCCATTTTCAATGACTTTATTCTCCTACTTCCATATACGATAGATTACCGCTTATATATTGTCAAAGCATCTCAGGGCGAGTATCATAATATTGTTTATATGAATAGATTGCTATCTTGGTAAATTTAAACCTAAAATGATAGTCATCCTGAAAGGTATTGTCGCCTAAAACGTATTATAAAAAAACAGTGTTTGCTGAAAAATTTAATTAGAGAGCACTAGTTGGTGCATCGTGTGTATACCCTACCGCTACTTGTTTATGTGCTAACAGCTTGTTAATAACCCCTTCTTATCTGCAAGTATCATTGGTCGTTCGAAAAGAAAAAAAACGATGCTAATTTAAACATGAAAGAATTTGAATCTAATAGATACTACATATGTTTATTAGCAAATGTAACAATATACGCTACGATTGAAAAGAGCATCAACTCATAACTTTAGTAGATCAATTTTTTATAGTAATATCAGAATTCCAATTGGTAATTCTGTTATATCAAAACTTAACACTGAATTGAATCTAATGAATCAATGTCCATACTTTGCTTTACATTCCCCCCACAGTTGATCAACCGGCTTTCCCGTCAACTCTTCAAAATAGTTGACGTTGAAAGAATATCTCATCATCTTATTAAGCTTAGCAACGAACTGTGGGATGATCCCATCATAATACTCGAGAAAACGGACTGATATATCATACCCTTGGTGCCATCTGTCCCCGTCCCCAGGATTTGCAAATCCCCGTGGGTAATAATAATTAGCTACTAAGATCGTATAATCAGCAATGCCTTCAACCAAACCGCTAGGCGCTTGACCCTCACCGTTCCATTGAAAGGCAT
>BQNB010130135.1:7636-18992 GCA_026074375.1 Tanacetum coccineum | reverse complement strand
TTATTTTTGACAAAAGAAAGAGGGAGTATACAGTTTTTTTTTTTTGGGCCGATGAACAGTAACCACATGTATAAAAAAAATTTGGGCCGATGAATAGTAACCGCGGGTATTTTTTTATCTGAATGCGTCGGTACTTTTGTAACATTTTTTTTCTCTTATTTTGTGCCAACAATTTAAAAAAAAAAAAAAAAATTGGGCCGGCCCAGCACTGTAGCAATGTAAAAAAAAAGGGCCGGCCCAAGCACTGTAGCTTGCTACAGTGCTTAGCGTGAATAGTGTTTTGGCCATCTAAAATGGTGACACGTGACTTGTGTAATGATATATATAGTAATACCTTTATCCAAACCAATAAGTAAACTAAATACGTCGAATCAAACCGAAAATCTTACATTGTTAGACGATCAAAATAATATGTATGTATATAGCTTAAAAACAATATGTATGTATATAGAAAAGAGATGGCAGCGGAAAACGTTTGCGTTTTCACATTCCACATCTTAGAAAGAAGCAAAAAAAAAGGGCAAATAAAGTTTGTATAAAATAATTGTACTTCTTATCTTTATTACTCATGCTCACTTGTCTTAAATTAAATATTTGAACATAATTTATGCACCACGTGACTAAATAGATGTGAAGAGAGAGAAAAGCCTATCATCTTCATTGCTTATCTCTCGTGTCTATTTTTTCAACCGTCAAACCATAACTATTCCGGCAAGATCAATCTTTTCCATTTCGTTGTTATTGCGATTCTATCAGTTCAGCTTTACTTACTTATTTATTTACTTGTAAGGGGGGCAAAATGATGAAAAACACGATAATCTATGTAAAAATTACACTGCACTGGAAAAATCGGAGGGGCACTTGCCCCTCGTGCCCCCTCCGTAGCTCCGCCCCTGCACCTAGCCAGCCATGCACCACCTCATGGGCTCACAGATTGCTCAATAATCGCTACCTAAGCAACGGGTTGTTAGGATTGAACTTTCAAACTACAATTCCATAATTTAAGTATCCCTATTATGATATGAATTACTCAAATAATCTGTAATGGTCAGATTATAAATTTTCAAACAACATTACTTTGAAATAGTCCGTAATGATCGGATTAATATTTTCAGACAACAGTACTTTGAAACATTCACACCCATTAAGACACCTTTAACATGTCAATGTTAAATTCAATTTTACTACAGCTTAATACGTGTATGTGTTTTAATAAATTTATTAAAAATCAATCGTTTCTTTTACTATTTGGGATCATATTTTTTTTACTATCTAGGATCAAAATTTGTTTTTTTCTGTTAAGTTGAATTTTGAAACGTTAACACATGCTAGTACGTTTAGCAAAGTTACATGTATCTCACTCATGTAAAATTTTTGCAGCCGCAATCAAATCATTGAGGGTCCAAAAAACATTGAAGCTATGTACTGACACTATAACACCAGACCCTAAATGAAATTCTACACACCAATTTATCCAATATTTAGATAAAAACAATCAAAAATATCAAAACTTTATATCATGAACTTTTGACAAATTTAAAAGACGTATTTTCGAGTAATATAACAATCGATGAGGATAAAAATTTAAAAACCAAAACCATACCGTTGATCGATATTATCTACGCTGTTTCACAGCTTGTTTCTTTTTCTTCTTTCTTTATTTGCATCACATATAGGGGTGTTAATCGGGTCGGGTTGGTCGGGTTCGGGTCAAACAGGTCGGGTCCAAGTCGGGTTGAGGCTAAAAATAACATACTCGAACCCGACCCTATTTGAACTCGGATTACTCAGGTTTGGGTCAAACGGGTCAGGTCCAAGTCGGGTTCGGTTTGTTCCATTTACAAAATCACATAATTTAATTTTTTAAACTTTGTAGTTTCTTAAACTAAAAGGCACATGTACGTCGCGATGGTGTATTTTTTTTTCTTTGACTAAATTTAATTATACCATCGCGAAGAGAATTAAATAATCTTTCTATAGACAGACACTTTTATATAATTTCGACGAACTTTTTTTTAAATTTCCCTCCAGACTAAATCACACATGATTCGAAAAATCACATGTTATTTCTTACATAAAAATCACTACGTAAAATTGTAAATTCACCATGGCTTTATGAATTTATGAATTCACAAACGTGATTTATTACTTTAAAAAAATCATAATTGAATTTGTGAAATCACAATGCAATTTATGAAAGTAGCACGTGATTTTTAAAAACACAAATCACAAAATTGATTTTAATAAAATCACTAGTAATTTTTTGCGGAAATTTTATACTAAAAAAGACTCGTAAAAGTATATGAAATCGATTTTTTTTAAGTTATGTCTGAAAAAATTACATGTGATTTGTATCACAAATCACATGTGTCACATGCGATTTGTGATACAAATCACATGTGATTTTTTCAAACGTGACTGGAAAAAAAAATTCGAAAAAAATTCTTCGATAGTATATAAAAGTGCCCATCTATAGAAAGATGATTTGATTCTCGTCGCGATGGTGTACTTTTTTGTCGTTTGACGATTTACCGTTTGCAAGATATTTTATTTTAAAAAAAGAGGTGAAAGTCGAGTTTTTTTTTGATAAAAAATGAATGGATAGGATGTGTTCTTTTGTTCTTTAAGATGATATTGTTCTATCATAATCTCACCTCGTTTGATAGTACTCCGTATAAAAGATGTGGGCCCAAGGTTTGGCATGCATGATAAGTATTCAGCATACTCAAATCCAGGATAAGAAGCCAGGATTAGAAAAAGTGTTACTGTCATTTTTGTTTTTTTCTAAAAGTGGTAGGCTCATTTTGCATCTCGACCATTCCTTTTAATTAAAAATAGGGTAAAAGCCATAGAATACCAACGTACTTTCTGAAATTTACCACAATGAACCATTTACTTTTTTATTACCGATATCACCAATGTACTTTCAAAATTATTTTTCAACTTAACAAAATCTTTGTACCGTTATTAATTATGTGACAACGTTAGTCAATTTAGCTAACTATCGTTGAGAGGAAGTTTCAACAATCGTCCCTGTGGGTTTAAAATATTTTTTTTTTTCGAAAAATTTTCTTTCGAAACAATTTTTTCGAAAAAAAAAAATTTCGAAATTTTTTATCTAAACTTCTTTTTCCTCGAAAATTTTTTATTTACGATTTTTTTTTCGAAAAATGTTTTTACACATTTTTAATAAAAAATTTTGAAAATTTTTTTTTTTTTTTCGAAAATTTTTTGAAAAAATTTCGAAAACTTTTACAAATTTTTTCGAAAATATATATTTTTTTTGAAAAAAAATTTTGAAATTTTTTTTCTAAACTTCTTTTTTTCGTAAATTTTTTATGTGTATAAATTTTTTTTCGAATTTTTATTAAAAATATCGTAGAATTTTTTATAAAAATGTTAAAAATTATCGAGAAAATTTTTATAAGATAAAAATCAAAAACCAATTTATACACGGTAAAAATTTACAGAAAAAAAAGAAGTTTAGAAAAAAAATTTCAAAATTTTTTTTCAAAAAAAATGTTCGAAAAAAAAAAAATTTCAAAATTTTTTATAAAAATGTGTAAAAATTTTCGAAAAAAAAATCGAAACATAAAAAATTTTCGAGGAAAAAGAAGTTTAGATAAAAAAATTTCGAAATTTTTTTTTTCGAAAAAAATTGTTCGAAAGAAAAAATTTTCGAAAAAAAGAAAAATATATTAAAACCACAGGGACGATTTTTGAAACTTCCTCAAACGATCGTTAGCTAAATTGACTAACGTTGTCACATAATAACTAACGGTACAAACGTTTTGTTCAAGTTGAAAAATAATTTGAAAGTACATTGGTGATATCGGTAATAAAAAAGTAAATGGTTCATTGTGGTAAATTTCAGAAAGTACGTTGGTATTCTATGGCTTTTACCCTTAAAAATATAATTTATAATAATAAACTTATTATTTTACTTATATATATATTTAAAATAATAATATTAAAAAATATAATTTATAATAATAAACTTATTATTTTACTTATATATATATTTAAAATAATAATATTATATAATTTATATATTTCCTCTCTCATGCTTTTTTTTAAAATTTATCTAAATCCAAATCCTAATCCAAATCCCTCAACAAACCAAACGGAAACGGGTTCACCAGCTTGGTTTACACTTGGGCCCAATTAATATTATTAAATTTCAAATATCTGATTGATTAACACTTGGTCTGTAACATGGTGTACAAACTTCGTGTATATACGAGATGCCACTCGAATAAATTGATTACCCGGTCTATAGTCAAAATAGTTTAAAGATCTCTTTCAAGTAAAAAGTGAAGAAACTCAAAGTTTTCAGCAAGTTAGGTTTGTTTCTTATAACACATTTGATGTTATGTTAACAATTATTATTGGCGTTATAGAATAACATAGCAAAAGAACTGTTACATACACACAAGAATAGTAGAGCCGATAAGATAATGTATATACAACTCTCTCGTAGACCAGCCTCCATTCTCGTCGAGGAAGTTCGTTATTTGATAACACTAACTGCACGACTAGTACCAAACCATGTGATGTACTGATGTGTCAAGTTTACATACCCCAAATGTTGCATTTTGTGCTAGAGACTCGTCTACATGTATTTGCATTTGTTTTTATTAGTTAACTTTTTTTTGTGTGTCTTTTAGAATATCGTCATTTTACAATCACTTTGATCTATTTCAAGACGACTCGTTTTCTTATGTAACTTTTCAAAGCCCGACACACTAATGCGTTTGTTGCAACTTGTATAAATCACATCATTCAGCTGTTGCTAATTTTGAAAATGACTTGTAAACTTTATTAGTGTAGTGAAGAATTTGAAATTTTATTACTCTACTTTAAATATGTTTTGCAAAGAGTTCCGTATAAATATCACCTTATCTGTCATTCAAAGATTTGATACCCACTTATATCATTATTTACCAATGAAATTATGGCACAAAATTATCTGTGTTAGATTGTCAAAGCTTTGAATGGCTTTTGAGAAAGTGTGATTGCCAAACATTTTTGGCTATTTGCTGGTAAAGTCACCATCACCCGATGCTTCATTAGTCAATTTGGCCACTTAATTGCCAGTCAACATTTTTTGGCCATACTTGGGAAAGCTGTGACTAACGTGTTCCGTAGAAACCTATTTTCCGTAGT
The DNA here is from genome assembly GCA_026074375.1 of Tanacetum coccineum. Lineage (NCBI taxonomy): Eukaryota > Viridiplantae > Streptophyta > Magnoliopsida > Asterales > Asteraceae > Tanacetum > Tanacetum coccineum. The sequence goes on along the minus strand of BQNB010130135.1, from coordinate 13,826 downwards.
CATTGTTTAAATATGTGGTAGTCATATTCAGTCATATAATCTTGCTATATGTTTTAGGCTGGATGGATTGGTGAGGCAAAACTCACCTAACACGTCAGCGTCACATCAGCTTTCTCTCTCCAAATAAAACTCACCTTACAACTCACTTTTCAACCGTAATAAGAACTCACCTTACCACTAAAACTCACATTTCATTAAAATACCCACTTTATATAAAATATACTCATTAAATATCACACACACTCACAACCAATTAAAATACATTTAATAAAAAAGAAAGGGGCCCACAAATAAAACTCACCGTGAGGTGAGAAACTCACCAAAAGGTGGGTTTTTTCGGTGTTAACTCACCAAGCAAATCCAATGTGGCAAGGTGAGTTTGGAGGGTGGCATGGCAACTCGCGCGTGAGTTGAAAACTCACCTAGGTGAGTTTGCCAAACCCACCTCCACTCCGTCCAGCCTTACGGAGTGCATACTATGAAAAATAAAGTTTTTCTTTTGGAACAACATTGATGTAACATTAATATGAAAGAGCAGCCTGATAAGTAGTAACTAGGAGCCCAAATTGTAAAAATTAACACTTCAAGATCTATTCAACCAACCACCACTTTATTTTATTAAAAGGAATCAAAAAAATAGTCCTTAAACGAGTGCTACCCAATACAAATACAATAGAAACTGAGTAATCCCCAAACGGGTGTTACTCTAAAATACAAGAACTCACACACACAATTTATAATCACATGATTACAATGTGTTAACAGATCTTGATGATCAAAACATGAGATAGAAACTATGAAAGAATGATTGAGAAAGCGTGCTTTATCCGGAGCTAGGGTTGAGCTTATATAGGCTCCAAGAATCACTTTAGCCCCTATAGAAAGGTAACATGTCTAAACACAAACCAAACGTTAGACATAGTGCAAACTACTTTTGGGAAGTTTACACAACCAGTCCTTGTAGTTTGCACATAACAAAAATAGTTTGTTATTCCAACATCCCCCCTCAAACTTATTTTGTATACATGTTCAAAAGGATCAACTTTTTTACTAAAAAACTATGCTGAGGAAAGTCTAAGGCTTTAGTGAAAGAATCAGTAGTTTGGTTTTCAGAATCAATTTTTGCTGTCGTAATTAAACCTGAGGCAACTTTTTCTCTTATGATGTGAACATCGAGATCAAAATGTTTGGTTTTTTCATGCATTACTAGGTTTGCAACAATCTGAATTGCTGCACTGCAGGTAACAAGTTTGTTATTTTTAAATCCTTTAAGATATTCACAACCCATATTACTTCACATGTAGCAGTTGCCATTGGCTTATATTTTGCTTCAGCAGAAGATTTGGACAAGGTAGCTTGCTTTTTGCTTTTCAATGAAACCATACAACCATTAAAGAACACACAGTATACTGAGACTAATCTTCTAGTCACAAGGCACTTAGTCCAATCTGAATCAGCATACACTTTTAATAACATATGCTCAGACTTCTCATAATTCACACCAGATCCTAGAGCACCTTTAAGGTACTTCAGAACCCTTAAGCCAAGATCCATGTGAGACTGTAAGGGAGCTTACAAGTGCTGACTAAGACAGTGTACAGAGTATGAAATATCTGGCCTAGTTAGAGTCAAATATATCAATTCTTGTAATGTTTTTAAGGAACTTGTCATCCTCAGATTATTTATGAGCTAAGATTATATTCTCAAGCAAAGGTGTTGAGACAGGCTTACATGCCAACAATCCATAATCATGCAATAACTTTAAGCAGTACTTTCTTTGGGACAAACACAATCCACCTTTTTTAGTTTTTTAAAACCTCAATACCAAGAAAATATTTGAGCTCGCCAAGATCTTTAATCTTAAACTTACTTTTCAAAAATGTTTTAACTTTGTTGATTTCAATAATATCATTACTAGTTAACACAATATCATCAACATAGACTAATAGAGCAACAAAGCTACCATCAGATTCTTTTGTATATAGAGAATGATCATGTCCACTTTGTTTAAAATCATTTTTAACCAAGGCTTCAGACAATCTATAATTCCATTGTCTGTGAGCCTGCTTGAGACCATATAGATACATTTTTAGTTTGTAAACTCTTGTTTCATTTTTATCAAAATATCCAGGTGGTGGAAACATGTACACATCCTCATCAAGATTACCATACAAAAAGGCATTGTTAACATCTAATTAAAACATGCACCAACCATTTTGAATAGCTAAACTAATCAAACACCTTTTTTTAACGGCCCTAATCAAACACCTAACAGTCCCTATTTTAACAACATGACTAAAGGTCTCTTCATAGTCTATACCTTCTCTCTGGTTAAACCCCTTGGCAACCAACCTGGCTTTGTATCTATCAATATCTCATGTTGACTTGTGTTTTATTTTGTAAACCCACTTAGATCCTATAGTTTAGGTAACTCAACCCGAACCCAAGAATTATTTTCATATAAAGCCTCCATCTCTTCATTCATTGCATGAACCTAATTATTATCAAGAGCAGCCTCCTCATAAGACTTGGGTTTAAAGGACATATTAATATTAGCAATAAACCCACAGTTTTCAACAGACAACCAGGTATGATTAACAAATTTATAAAGACCATATCTAACCTTGCTGTTAAGCAAATAATCATTTAGTTTAGGAGGCAATTTTGACTGCCTACTAGACCTTCTAAGAGTGTTACTCTCCCCAGTGTTACTTTCCTCGGTGTTAAATAGATTAGTGGGAACATCATTATTTTTAAAAACATTACCCTCATAGAAGTCTTCTTCACCTATCTGCACTGATCCCTGATCATCATCTCCCTTGTAGTATCATTTGATTCAGATTCAGAACCAATGTTGCTACCAGATGGCTCTTCCCCATCATCATTAGGACTTGAAGCTTGACTATCAGTTGAAAATCATCAAAAAAGGTTTTATGACTAGTTAAATCATCATTTTCAGAAAACACTTTTAACTCAGAACTATCTTTAACAAGAAACTTATCTTTTTCTAAACTTATTTTATAAGGAAAGATTGTTTCATAAAATTTAACATCCTTGGAATAAAAAATACTTCTGTTTTCAAGACTCAACAGTTTGTAAGCATTTTTTACACTTGAAAAGCCAATTAAAACACATTTTTCTGATCTTTGAGAAAATTTATCTTTTTCATTCAAAACTTTACTAAAACACAGACAGCCAAATCTTCTTAAGTGAGAGAGAGATGGTTCCATACCATACAATTTAAAGGAAGATGATTTTCCATTTAACACTGAAGAGGGTAGCTTGTTAATCAAGTATATGGCAGTTAGAATGCATTCAGACCAAAAACATAAAAGGTATTCTCCCTTAAAATACCAGACTTCTGGCAACATTCGGTAGATGTTTGTGTTTCCTCTCAGCAACCCCATTTTGCTGAGGGGTATAAGCACAACTAGTTTGATGAATTATACCAATATTAGTTAAAAAAGTAGTGATTCTATTATTAACAAATTCTATTCCATTGTCAGACCTTATAATTTTTACCATTTTAGATACTAAGTGGCAATTAGTTTTACAAAACTAACAAAGTGATCATACACTTCATCTTTGGTTTTTAGTCAATAAACCCACACTGCCCGAGAATAGTCATCAACCACAGTTAAAAAAATACTTAAATCCATCTCTAGTTGTAACTTTATAGGGTCCCCAAAGGTCAAGGTGAATAAGACTCCCTAATGAATCAGACTTATGTTTACTTAGGGGAAAAGGTTCTCTTACTTGTTTGGCATGATGACAAACTTCACAAGGCATGACATGAGTTGGTTTACCAACACTCAGCCTGTTTTTTAGAATAGACAGGAGTTGGTTTGAAGGATGACCAAGTCTGTTATGCCAAATGCCTTTAGAAACATTAAAACACAAGAAACTGTTATTACTTTTAAAATTTGGGGTCTTACATTCAACATTAAACACATAAAGGCCTCTAGCCTCACTACCAGTCCCCAGAATATTATCTCTTTTTAAATCATGAATGATACAATCACATTCATCAAAACCAACATGTAATTTACCATCCTTGACACAATACTCAGGATTAACCAACACATCAAAAAGTACTATATTACTAGTCAATTTCAGATTTCCAACATTTCTTATCTTAGCAGTTGTACAATTTGGGTGACCAACTGTTATATTTAATTTTGAAATATCAATAACATTTGTCATATTATTAGTACTTGAAGTAATATGTTGGTTCCTGAGTCAATTATCCAACCAAAATTATAGCTAATCCCATTAGCTTTAATGTTGGCATTAAAAAACTTATAGAAATTATTATTAAAGAAGACATTAGCATTGAAAAAGGAACACTGGATACCTGCCATATTGGCATGGATCCCATTACCAGGTTTATCTCCTATAAGGCTCATCAATTTTGAAATTTGATCACTTGTAAAAGGCATACCAGAAGAGTTTTTTTGAACATCAACATTATTACTAGAATACCCTTTATTATTAGAAGAATTTTTCCCATTTTGATTTCTTTTAAAACCATTTGGATATCCAATAATCTCAAAGCACCTGTCAATGGTATGACCTTTCATACCACAATTCTTACAACTCAGGGAATTGTATTGACCTTTGTTATTTTGATTATTAAAACCAGAATTGTTTTGATTATTAGAAACATTTTGATTATTAGAGTTATTGTTGTTCCTGTTTTGATTTCTGTTTTGATTTTCAAAAGTTTTTGACACAAAAGAACTTACTATAGGTTTTTGAACCCCTGTTCCATACCCAAGTCCTCTATGAGACTCTTCTCTACAAACAATCACAAAAGCATCTTTAACATCACGTAACTCAGTCTGGGTTAACAAAGAACTTCTGATAGGTAATTTCATTAATTGATTATGTTTTCCCAATTCAGATTTAGCATCACAAGTACAGGGTGACAACTTAGTGAGAATATCAAACTCTCTCCGCAAGGAGTTTAGTTTATGATAATATTCAAAAACTGGAAGACCATTTTGTTTGAAATTATTGATTTTCATTGTAAGATTGAACAAAATAGACCCATCAAGTTTGTCATATGTTTCTTTTAACTCTTTCCAAACCTCAGCAGCATTTTCAGAATATACTTGACTCAAATACAAGTCATCAAAAATACTAATTAACAACCAAGATAGCACAACGGCATTGCATCTTTCCCATTGATTAGACAAGGAAACACAAGTAACATAAGCAGCCTTAGTACAAGTACCATCCACATAACACATTTTATTCCTGGCCTGTAAAGCAATTTTCATTGCATTAGCCCAAACTCTATAATTCTCAGATCCAGTAAGTTTTAAATTGATTAAAGGCCCACTGTTATTATCATTAGTTTGCAAATGTAATGGATTACCAGCATCTAGAGAACTAATAGAATCAGCAGTTACGAGCGCGCACTAGTGCACCGAATCAGAACATGTAGCGCGCAAGAAATAAGGATGCAGAAGCAAGTAGAATCAAATAGGAGGCAAATAAGTGGGACATCCCGGAACCACACAAACAAAACAAGCAAATAATCGGAACCAGAACCGAGGTGGACGTAAGAGCAAGTCCCCGGGCAAAGTGACGCGCGTACAGAAGCCGGACGAGGCGGAAGCATGAGACATGTGCAGACGCGATAAGTGCATGAGGGGGAGAGCGTTACCGCAGGCTGTGCGCTTGGTGGCCAACTGTTAAGGTGTGTGAGACGTGGGGACCAAGTGGGTGATCCAGAAACTCAAGAAGAAATTAAAAAAAACAAAAAGAGATAAGGGATAAGAGTGATATACAGAGCACTAAACCACAACGGAAAGACTAAACCTTCTCAAATGATCTTGACACTTAGTCGAGAATCAATTGAGACCAAAACCAAGATGTTTCTTGATTCACTTACTCAAGAAACACCAAGAACCACTCCAGAATACCAAGATTATACCAGCAGCAACAAACCCCCTAAATCACTAAGGATTAGGGTTTTTTGATTAAACCCTAATTTTACCCAGAAAAGCAATTCACCAAGAGATCCTTTTAGAACAGGGATAAAGAGACCTTGATCTATACGAAAACCACAAAAACCCCAAAAACTCCAAAAACTCCAAAAACTCCAAAAACTTTTCAAACACTAATATAGAGCTCTAACTAAGAGCTCTGATACCATGTAAAAATTAACACCTCAAGATTTATT
>BQNB010130133.1:7899-18992 GCA_026074375.1 Tanacetum coccineum | reverse complement strand
CCTAGCAGAGTGCAGATAGTGAACTTCACTTGATTGTCAATGGCACAACCGCTAATGTGAAATACTAATTCTATCTTTTCGAGCCATTGAGACATGCCAACAACGCCTTCAGTTCCCTTGAAGTTCAAGGGTTGGCATTTCATGAAATCGGAATAGGAACAGATACGTGCAGGTTGCACATGCCTTCTAAGTCCTCCACCCGAATTATGGCTTGCATCATCCTAAGTGTGGGTAGAGTTTCTTTGGATTGCCCGATCGATCATAGCTTGAATAGATTCTGGAGTCATGGCGTTGTTTGCTCCTTGTCTTGTTATAGGCATGATTCTACTAATCACAAGAATACAATGTACGTGAGATATAATTACAATGTCGATACAAATAGATATGATAATAATAATTACACCACAACACAATGGAGAATGAATAAAATGAAATCAACCATAACATAATACATCAACATTTCATAACATAATGTCAAATCGTACATGATTTGTTTGGATAAAAAATGACCACTAATGATCTAGTACAGAAAATAAAAATACGTCATAGAGTCTATTAGCTAGGAGTTACCCATAAAACTTAATAGACTATACAAGATAGCTAGAAATGAAAAGTACAACTAATAGCTACTGCCGGTGTCCTCCTCCGTATCAATCTGAGCTCTAGCCTCTAGTACATGGGTACGCATCATTTGTCTGACTCCATCATCCTTAGCTCTTTAGCGCTGCCACTCCATACGACTCATGTGAGTCTCTAGTGTCTCAAGCCGCGCCAATAATGCCCTGTTTTAAGCCTCAAAACTAAGGTAAGCCTGGCGTACCTCATGCAACTCTGTCTCGTAAGCGGTCCTCTGGCCTCTCACTACATCAATCTCGAGTCTAATGTCTCTGCGGTCAGTCTGAGCGTCATGTAGATGTGTATAGAAATCCTCACTCTCTTGCCTGCGAACCTGTGTCTGGTAGCTGACCCTCAAGTTGACTTCCTCAATGGAAGTCATCATCCTATGCTTAGAAGCCTGTAAAGCTCTAACATAACCAACATCCTCTGCTCTGTTAGCAGCTCTAGCAATAGTCCGGGCATCATGACCAGGACTACGAATCAAACCCTGTCCTTTCTCAACAGTATCAACAAAATCATACTGACCTCTAGGTGGTCTAGCAGCAGCAGAACTCTCTGCTACATCACACCCAGGTGGGGGAGCAGTAAGTACAAATCTCCTCCGAGGTGGCATGTCCTCCTCGCGGATGTCATCTCTCATACGAATCATGGCTTCCCTATGTCCTAATGGGGCCTGATCATAGGCAGGGCTGGTGCGTGGTATAAGTGGGGCAGCATGCTCAGCAAAGCGTGCCTCCATGGATGCTGACATGGGTGGCTCAAGTCTGACAGTCTTCCGTGCCCTACGGAAACGTGTATGGAAAAAAGGGACCCTAGTCTGAGGTGATCTAGGTGTAGGTGCAGACTCATCAGTCTCAAATGCCTCTGTATCCTCAGCTGAGGGAACAGGGTCAATAACAGGTATCGTAGAAGGGTCGGCCAGAGCTAGGTGCTCCTCCTCCTCCTCGTCCTCAGTGGGCTCCTCGTCCTCATCATCAGTATCATCATCATCGTCGTCATCATCTGAGGGCTCATCACCACCATCCTCTCCATCAGCAGGGTAGTCAGTATGGTCATCCTCGTGATCCTCCTCCGGATCCTCATCGTCAGCATAAGGTTGATCCTCTACCTGAACGTCATCATCTGATGGTGCATGGTACTTCGGGTGCTCTGGCTTCGGAACGTATACCAGTACATGCTCGTCCAACTCCATGGGATCAGGTACATAAGCAGGTGACAGTGGGTGTGCCTGCCCTTGTTGGACAACCTCCTCATAGGGGTCCATCTCCAGAAGCTCGCCGACATTCACAAGTGGAATACCCCATGATAGTCCTTTGGAATCAGAGGATATGGACGTATAGGTGACCGTAGATGATGCGTTGTCTGATGACATGGAAAATCTGTAACCATAATATAAACTTGTATAAGTATATTATATAGGACCATCGGTAATATACATAATGTAATATAAACATGTATATAACCTATGTAAGCACTTAGTATACTCAATCGTGTACAAAAGCTCATAAGGCTTAACATGTTTAACTTGGAAGAGTAAAGATTTTATAACATAACAATTATCCAAAATGTAATTGCATTAAATCTTTATGAAAATATGACTTAAAAAGACAACCATCCAATGATCCAGTGACTTGCACTAATTGACCTGAGAAAACATGTTTAAACAGTCAACAATACATTTGGTGAATTTAATGTTTTATAAATTAAATGAAGCTGATAGCAAGATTTTCTCTTGTAATAAGGTAGACAAATACAATATCACGAAAAAGGTATTACGAAATTGCACTAAGGCTCATGACTCTGTAGCTAAACAATGTATGTATATCAAATACACATGAATGATGGTGCCCAATGTAGATGTTCAACCCGTAACATCTATGATTTCAAATGGTATACATTCGTCGTTTCCGGCCAACCGGTAAACTAGCAAGTGCTACTTGCCCGAACGGGGATGTTAATCCCAAATAGATCTATCCATAACATTCACGCTCACATAATGCAATTCCCAACTATATCTATGCATTTAACAGTTCATGATGATGGCAAAGTGGGTTTTAGGCACTTAGCAAACTCGTATATTTGAAATTAAAATGAACTTGCAACGCAGATTTGTAAACAAACATGATCTCATCCCCGAGATTTGATAAATGATTGAAAAAGTATAAAAGTGGGGACTATAAACTCACATCAAGTAATGATAACGGAATAGCAAGGTAGTGGCACAAAAAACGATGCAAAAATACTTTATCCGCAACTATATAAAAATAATCCATATTTACTAAACGGAAAAATAATATACTAATACTTGTAATCTCGTCCCTAGTGTGTGCTTGAGCTCCATTTAAAATAATTATGTTTGAAAACGAATTCTCATGTTAAAATGGTCAACTTTATCGGGTCAACGTGGTCAAAATATAAGTATGCAATTTACGACTTCGGACTTTTTGGAAACTAGGTCACCTATACTCTAAAACATTACTTTAGATCAGCCCATGGTTTAGTCTCTAGAGTGGTCAATAATTAGAACGCAAACATGACATTTAACTAAATCAAATAAATGAAATTTTACTAAGTTTTAATATTGGACGACTTGGAGTTTTACAATGAATTTATGGATTCGTTATTTAACGGTAATGAAAACTAAAAACACATTTGACATCTCGGAACAGGTTCGTCTACAAGTAGTACGTTAAGTAATTCCTGGTCAAAAAGGATCCGTTTAGTTGGTTAAAAATAGGGCTAAACATACGCGTGTCAATAGGACAGTTTTTCCTAGACTTAGAAAAATATAGGGGCCTTATTATCAGCATGTGCTGACTGCGAGGTCAGCAGTTTGGTCTCAATTTGTGACTTCTTTACTTAACTTTAACGAACAAAAACACCTTAATAAACTAGGACCTACTGGCTTTAATTTATCTTTTATATATTTTGTGTGTCGGGGTCGTTAAGAGGGTCAAAAAGGGGTCGAAAGGTGGGTGTTCACATGGGCAGACCTGACTGGTTGCACACCAGGTGTTCGACAGTTTGTCGACACCTGTGACGGGCTGCCAAATTCACACGCAATTTGTGAGCAGGTTACTAAACAAAAAGGGTGGTTTTTATTCTAACTTAAAGTTGGTACTTCAGGCTTTATTTAACATAATTTAGTTTGTTATTTCATTTATTAAATTCGTCACAATAATTCAAGGAAAAAGGCTCGCTGGCTGTTTTACAAAAGAGGGTATAGATAGCAGTATTCATCACTCTATCTTTAAGACTCTTTTAAACTATCGTCATGTTACTTGAACGAAATTTAATGATTCCCAGGGGCAAAAAGAGTATCTTATATGTCCTATTTTAATGAAATAAATAAAATGTCCGATTTTATGACCATATCCTAAGGCCGAATATTTGCACTTAAAATACATTGGTGTGCTTGCTTTTTTAACATCATTCATGACATATGCATTATTTTCTTTCTTACTAACTAATGATCTAATCTACAAATTGGTTGACATGCTAGATCCGCATTACCCTCGCCTAAACCTCAACTCATGTTTCATTAGTCACTTCAAAAAGAAGATTTATAGGGTTTTACTAGTTTATTTGATGCATAACAGATAGTAAACAAATTGTTTTGCTTTTAAGGTTTTTCAAGCACACAACTAATAACGTATAAATTGCATATATAAGAGATAATTAACAAAGAAGGATTGCTCACAAAGCTCAAGGACGAACGCGATTAGACTTGTCCCAACGAAAGGTAGTGAATTGCACGAAACCTCCTTACCGCCCTTACGTATACAAACCGAATACCGAAACCAATGATTTTTCACAATTAGTTGCACCCCTATGATCACGAACACCCCTACTTGCTGCCTTAAATGAACGATTTTATAGGGAACTAGAAACCAAAGATCCTAGCTAGGGTTTTCCTGGAGTTTAGGTTTAAGAGAAAAGATGAATGTGTAACGTTTCGTAGACTGTATGGTGTGTCGAAGACAATGGCAGGAAAGGCAAAGAAACCAAAGCTAAGAGAGGGTATGTGATGAAATAATTTAAGTTGTGTTGGTCCTGTGTTTGCAAAGTGCAGACTTCCATATACCCGCATACATTAGCATGTATAGTATATCCTTCTTGATTCCGTTCTAGTGTAACGCACTTATATGGTAAAGATATTTGGGACTACGTGTAATTAGTCCAAAGAACAAGAATTTTAAAGGTGTCTTACTATTGTTTTCGTGGTAACAAAACTAAGAGTAGCAGCTAATTATTCACGAGAATACATAGGGTATTATGAAAGAGAAATGTTGGGCTTTATTCGTTGTGTAAAGAGTGATATACAAGGGATAGGATTTTGTGTCATTTCTTTATCTAGATTAACTATTATAGATTTGATGAATTGAGGGGGGAATTAACACAAGAAAAATTTTGCTACAAGTAGAGATATTTATTGCTCTTGAATTAAGTTTTTTTTGTCTAACCAATTTTTATTGTGTGTCATCTTAACGTGTGTATCCAAGGTGACTTCTTTGTATCCGAGGTGATTTCTTAACCATGCGAGATAGTTAGGGAAGTTTACTTATAAAGGTTCCGCGTAGTGAAAATCGCCTTTATAAAGCTCAACTAAAAGTTGGTAAAGAAGATACAAACGAAGTGGGACGAGAATCAGGTACTTTTGTAGATAAAGAGGCGAACCCGCATCAGGTTATTGTTCACAACCCGGTTCTCGACACCAGCCCAGAAAGTGAAAAAGATAATTCTGGAAGCGATGATACGCCTAACCCATTAGTTCGACGCGAGACATTCCGACACTGTGATTGCTCTCGCAGTCAGGGAAGGATGGAAGATTCATCACTTGGATGTGAAAATGGCTTTTCTAAATGGTGATCGAAAGAAGCTCGATGGTACTTTTTAGATGAGATGGGTTTTATGCAATGCGTGCACGAAAAGGCGGTTTATAGGAAGGTATCCAATGGTGAATTTATCATCATTGGCGGTTTAATGGAGATGGAGGGGGAGGTAGTGCGTGACGGAACAGAGCTTGGCCAGATCTCAAGAAATGAGTTCAAAAAGAGAATGGCGTCTCAATTTGAAATGTCGGATCTTGGTGAGTTAACTTATTACTTAGGTATTGAAGTCTCACAAGGAAAGGATTGCATTGAGATCAAGCAAGAGAGATATGCAATGAAGATCTTGAAAGAAGTTGGTATGGAAGATTGCAATGCAACTTTATATCTAATGGAGAAAGATCTCAAGTTGTCAAAAGCCGAGGATGAACTAGAAGTTGAAGCTAGCCAATATCAAAAAGTGGTGGGTTGCTTACGTTACCTCTTGCACACTCGTCCAGATTTGACTTACTCGGTTGGTGTGGTAAGTTGATACATGCAAAGTTAAAGAACATCACATGCTCATGCTATCAGCAAATCCGACTCCTATCCTTAAAAAGGTACAACTTCGTTGGATTAAATACAATCGTAGTAAACAACATGAAATTGGTAGATATAGTGATAGTAGTCATAATGATGACGTTGATGAAATGACGAAGCACAACGGACATGTTTTCCTATACCTGGTACATCACCCCATTACATGGCTTACAAAAGCAAACTACCCATGCATTATCTTCGTGTGGAAATTTTTGAGTTCATGGCAGCCACTGCAGCTGCGTGTCAAGCAATTTGGCTCAGGGAGTTATTGGCGGAAGTGACAGGATTGGAAAGACAAAAGGTGATAATACGAGTTGATAATAAATCAGCAATTGCATTATCAAAGAACCCGGTCTTTTCATGAAGTGCAAACATATACCCCACTCGATATCATTTCAATCCGTGAGTGTGTGGAGAATGAACAGGTAATTGTTGAGCATGTATCCGGAGAGAATCAAAGAGCAGACCCGTTGACGAAGGACTTGGCGCGCATAAAGTTCAAGGAGATGAGATCGTTGCTTGGTGTATAAGAGTTACCCTCTTTGACTCAGAAATTCAGGGGGTGATTGTTAAAGAATTATCTAAGTTTGGATATGGCTATAACGCGTGTTACAGACATCAGATATCCTAGTTGGAGTGTGAGTCCAACTCGTCCTATTTACTTGTTTATTTAGGATATTAATAAAGTGTAATCCTAGTTATAGTCTAAAAGAATAGGTTAGTCTATATATACCGAGAAGGGTAGGGAATTACCTTTGTACCGAATGAAGTTTTGAGAGAGTTTCTTCAATAATAAAATATGCGTGTTTAGGCATACCTGGTGTTCTTGTTTTCTGTTTGTGTCTTGTTCTAGCTGTTGTACCCTCTAATATACCACATACAGTAGCTGCATGTGGACCCATAAACTCGAGAAAACACAGGAATAGTATATCCCACCATGAAATTAAACACCAAGTTTCTTACAGGTGGCAACTGTAACTCAATGAATTTATAAACGGATTAATTTTGGTTGTGATTATTATCTCAAATGGGCTAAACAAACGATTAACTTAACATGTAAGCCGAAATCTACCTTTTAGTGAATGCATGTGTAGCTTGTTGTTATACATGAATGTGTACGTACAAAGCACGGTAAGATTTATAAATTCAATGTAAGTGTTTTTGTAATAGTGTCGAGTCTATGTAAGGTAAGTCTACTTTTTGCGAGTGTGTGGAGAATGAATCTTTTAAATGTATTGTGTTTAGTTTTCTATATTGTTGTTAAATAAACATATAACAAAAGCATAGTTAAGCGATAGCTCAGTTCCATGTATTTTCTCTTTTTTAATAAATAAAACTATTCAACTATGTGTTGATAATTAATCATTGCCAAATGGCCTACTGATAAGGTCCTTGATTCGCTCACAAGAGTTAAAGGGTTCCTTATTAGATGTGTATATTTAGGGGTGACCAAGGTGTTGTGGAATAACCGTAATAATATCCCACCGACTAGGTAGAGTGTGAATAATTCAACACTATAAGTTTACCCCAAACTAGCTTATTGAAAATTAAGCAATACGAAAGTGAAACAAGAGATCATAACACCAAACTTTCTTTATATTTCATAAACTAGAAATATACTATAGCAAAAAAAGAAGAAAAGTAACACTAAAGAGATGCTTGTGTGTGTTTGGTGCGTGTCTTAAAACTCAAAGAGAATGGTTCTATTTATAGGCTAATACATCCTTCATACTTGCTAGTATAAGCAAGTTGATATGGCAACTTGTATGAAGAATCTTATCAAGTGGACATGAGCCACATTATTCTTACAAATCTCCACCTTGGCGAATATCCATTCTTCAATCTCGCCGTCAACCATCTTTGGTGGAGTCTACAAACCAACCTAAACTTTTTACAACATTGATCAAGTCCAAACAGTAATTGAACTTGATCCCAGCTAATACTTTAGTCAGCATATCCACGGGATTCTTAGAAGTATGGACCTTTTGGATTCTGACTCCACCTTCTTCCAATATCTCTCGTATGAAATGATACTGAACATCAATGTGCTTCGTCCTTGCGTGATAAACTTGATTCTTCGCTAAGTGAATTGCACTCTGACTGTCAGAATACATCGTGACAAATTTTTGATTGATTCCAAGTTCATCGAGCAACCCTTGAAGTCAAATTGCTTCCTTTACAGCCTATGTCATCGCCATATACTCTGCTTCCGTAGTTAACAAAGTAGTAGTTGACTGTAAGGTAGACTTCCAACTAACTAGAGCTTTTTCCATAGTAAAAAAATAGCCTGTAGTAGATCTTCGTTTGTCTAAATCTCCGGCATAGTCTGAATCGCAATATCCTTCCACCCACTGACTACTTCCATGTTTGAATACTAACCCTACATCGACCGTGTTATGGATATACCGTAATATCCATTTAACAGCTTGCCAATGTCCTTTTCCAGGGTTATGCATATACCTGCCCACCATCCTAAACAGCATACTAATATTCTGTCGAATTGCCAAACATAGCATACTTAAGCTACAGACAACGATTTTGCATGAAAGGCACATTTTCCATGTATGCCCTCTATGCATCATTTTTAGTGACATAGCAGCACTAATCTTAAATTTGTAAAAGCAAGTAGAGTACTAACTCATTTTGTTTGCTTGTCAAACCTAAAACGCTTTAGAACCCTTCTCAGATATTGTTTCTGAGTCAAAAAAAGCTTCCTTAATTTTCTGTCTCTGTCTATCTTCATGTCGATAATCATCTTTTGCTTAGATAACACCGAGAATCCTCATCTCAAAATTCCATTTCACCATGAGTCTATTAACCTTTTAATCTCGTCTAGACTTTGAGAAGCTATCAACATATCATCTACATATAAAAGAAGATATACGAAGGACCCATGTTGGGATTAAAAGCTTCTTGATGCTGTTTGGAAGTAACTGCTGCTAAGGTTAGAGTTACTACTGCTAGTATATATTACTACTGCTAATGGAAGTTAAGACTGCTCAGAGACTTAGAAGAAATACTACTAAGTAGTTAATACTGCTAGTATACAAGTTACTACTGTTAGTGTAACTTAGTACTGCTAGTATATGTTAGTACTGTTTGAGTAAAGTTACAACTATTAGCATAAAGTTAGTACTGCTAGTGTAACTTAGTACTGCTGATGAAGAATGAAGAAAATATTCTAAGTAGTTACTACTACTTTTACATAGTTAGTATTGCTGGTATAAAAGTTAATGCTGCAAGTTATAACTGCTGAAAGATTACAACTGCTAGAAGAGTTTCTACTATCAGAAGGATAAAGACAAGAGAAAGGATTAAGATGAAGATTGTTTATCAAGATTACTTAAGGGATAAGTATGAGATATTTTTGTAAAGGATGCGTATAGGTTATTTGTTTAGAAGATTATGATAATTTAGGAAAATATTGTAAGTCTGTTAGGACTCCTTGGTGTATAAAAGGAGGTCTTAGGGTATAGAGTTTGATGTACCAAAATCGTATCAAATGATATAAAAGTTCATAGTGTTATTCGTAGCTTCAAGGTTTTGTAAACCCTAACACTATTAAGAGTGTTTGTTTTATATTGAGGCTGAAAGTATAGTAAACTGTTTGTCATTAATGTTTCATTGAAATTCTTCTTAGTATCATTGACTAGATTATGCATAGTCTTTGATATTCATAATTAAAGTTTCTGTCATAGTTGTTTTTAATTTATTCAATACAACTTAAGCTTATACAAGCTAAGCAAGATCTATTATATTATGATCAACAAGTAGTATCAGAGCCATGTGGCTTGTGATCTAGGATTCTATAAGGTAAAAGAGTGTCGAATTTTCTATTTTTGGTTATTTGCAAATTCGGTAAATCAAAGGTTTTTTGTTTTCGGTAAACTAGTCAAATTCGATAATAATAGGGTTTTAAATAAACCCTAATTCAGTAAAAACAGAAAAGATGATTGCAAGGTACACGACATCAAGATGACATCAATTTGACGTGATTGATTATAGTGTTTTGCTGTCGAAACCCTAATAGGGTTTTATATTATCATTGCCGATTTGTTAGAAGTTTGTGTCACATATTTTAAGGTTTGTGTCACATATTTTGTTGTGATGGTTTGTGGACGATTAATGATATTATTATGTGTGGTGGCGTGTCAAGGTTACAAAGGAAATCTGAACTAAGGGGAAGTTTATTTTATTTAGGGAGATCCATGATCTCAACTTCAGGGGAGGCTTTGATTAAAGGCTTTATGATGAAGTTCGTACAAGAACATGTTTGTTTTGTCCTCATCAAATAGGGGAAGATTGTTTTACAAATATTAATGTTAGAACTAAAACATTAATGTTATTTGTAAAACGATCCTAGATGACTTAAACGATTCTTAACAATTGGTATTAGAGCCTAGTGGCTCGTGATATCTAGGATCACAAGGTTTTTTTGTCTCGTGTTTCTGGATCCTTTGGTACAAGACGATTTTGGTGAATATAAGGGTTTCTCACAAAACCCTAATTCTATAAAGGAAGAATTATTGTTGATTGGTTCGTGACAACAAGATGGTTGCTGTTTATGGTTCTTGGTTACATAAATTCAAGAGTTCTTTGGAGCTTATTCTATGAAAAGAACCTTTAACAGTCGTTGTGAATGAAGTATGAAGGAACAAGGTTGCTATGATTGATTTTTGGAGACAAGGAAAAGAAGAAGCAGCAGGTAATGGTGTAAATGAATGTAAATAATGGTGTTTCAAAACCTTAATTTGATAAAGTTATAATGAAGCAGCATGTTGTTGACATAAAGGGTGTTTTAAAACCCTAAGTCGTGTTATTATGAAAACCCTAAGACAGGGATGTGTGAATCGTTTAGGGGAAGCACATCAACAAGAAGATTGCAAGATAAACCCTAATTGAAGAATTGTCTTGATAATTTACGAGTTGTTTTGATAAACCCTAATTGATGTTCGTACTTATGGAACTAAACCCTAGCTGTAAGGGTTCGTGCTTTAATTATCTTGAACATCAAGGGCTAGCAGAAGATCGTGTGAAGGAGTTTTATGGTTTGTGAATGTCGTCAAG
>BQNB010130132.1:0-18992 GCA_026074375.1 Tanacetum coccineum | reverse complement strand
GCTAATTCCTGGAATCTTCTAACGTAAGTCTTGAGATCATTTCCTTTTACAGTCAGATTGTAAAATTCATCTTCCATTTTATTGACCTCGTTTCGGGGATAATACTTCTTTATTAAGAGCTTTTTAAATTCGGACCAAGTGATCTTGTAAGCTTCCTCTATTCTAATAGGTTGGGCGAATGAATTCTATAAGGATAAAGCTTCTTCAGTTAGAGTACCATTAGCAAATTTTACTTTGCAGTCCTCGGTATAGTTGCTACGGGAAAATACCAATTCAGTTTGTTCAAACCAGCGGATGAGGCTAACAGCGCCTTCCGTACCTTTGAAATTAAAAGGTTGGCAGCTCATAAACTCTTTGTAGCTACATTTTCTTGCTACAGAAGTTTCACTCTGTCCGGTGTTTCTATTGGTATTGTTAACATTTGCCATGGTAGCAGCTTGTGCTTCCAGAGCTACGGAAACACTATCAGCAACTAGTTTCTTGATGGCGGCTTGATTCATGGCTGGTGCTGCAGATTTTAATAACCTCTTGGGAGCCATTCTATCAACATTTACAAGACAACACAAAATAAGAATCGATACAATGATATAGTCATATCATAATTCATTGTCAAAATTTTCATTCATAGTGATATTGAAATCATTTGACATAGATACTTATTTGATACAAGTTCTAACAAAGTAATACACATCCTTTGATATTACATTGCAGGATATAACAGAAAATTTTGGAATATAGGACTTCCAGAGATGGACACTCTAACAAGCATCTGACTCATTAGGTTTCTTGGGGACTGGCTCACTTCCCAGTAGTCGCGGTATGATCCATAATGAGTTATCTAACTCTGCAAAGATAGACTCATCAAAGGGATAGTCTGGTGGTGATGTAGTTGACCTAATCGGTGATGAAGATCCAACTGATGAAGACAGAGATAATGATATAGGTGATTCAACAGGAGGCTCAGTGTCTCTAGGTGGTGTAGGTGGGATCATATGTTCAGTATCTTGAGCATTAATCATATCCGGATACAAAGGTTCGAGAAAACCTGGTGGTAAGAGAGCCATAGTAACTTGGATACATAAAGATACGATACATGAATTACCTTAACACAGGGTATAGGATAGACAACCACGACATACATAAATCGATATCATGAAACAGCGAGGTATAATGGAATCACAACTTCATTATGTCATAAACAACTTGTCTACATATTTTACATAACCAAAATTTGACAAGTGTCGTTATTTATGCCACACATCCCGTGGTTGGATTCTAAACAAAAGTTGTAAATGAAAAAGATCTAGTCTAGTAGTCTAGTGGTCCTCCCTTGTGGTTCTTGAGCTCATGGATCTTGTCCAGAAGACTCTTCATATCTGATCGGTGGCGAACCTGGATATCCTCGATGATTATTTCCAGAGTAGAAATCCTGGCGCGAGCAAGAACAATTTCGTCGTCATGCCTTATTTACTCTCTCTGAAATCCAGAAATCTAGGTACGGGCATCTTGAAGTTCGGTTTCTAGTTGGTCAAAATCTCGTTGTATGATTACTCAACCATTACCAAGACCTTCTATCTTATCTTCCATGTGCTCAATGCGCTCAAGAGGGAGCTCATCTAAGTGATTCAAAATAGTCTCGATCTGTTCCTCATGGCGCTCCAAACGCGTCATATGAGAACTCTCTCCCATCTCAAATACCTGAGGTGGGGCAGAGGAATCAGTAGAGAAGGGTGATAGGAAATGGGCTCGTTTCTGAGGTGGGAAAATCTCCTTGAGAAGAAAGAAATCTCGGGAATCAAATAGTGGTGATGGTGGTAACACTGAAGATGGAGGCAAAATAGTTGGTGGAGCAATAGGAGCTCGTGGTGGTGGAATAGGTGATTCATTACTAGTAGCATTATATGCTTGCATGACCTTCATATAGGGATCATCGTTGAAAGGTGAGATGGCTAGCGAGGCCAAGAGATCCTTAGATAGACCCTCTGAAGGGTCAGAAGAAGTGTTTCCCGGTGAGGCTGGGGAATAGTCCGATGAAGCCGGGGTATAGTCAAGAGTATTTGTAGAGGAAAAAGTATCCTCAACATCGAAATCAGATAAGATAATAATAGGGTGGGTAGACATAACTCTGAAACAACCCAGTGGAAAATAACATAAGTTATTTATATTTAATATAATAGTTATGTATCATTTGCTACGCAAATCTCTTTACATACTATTCAGGAAATGTAGTGGCACAAAGGACTTTCTTGGATGGAAAAAGTAGTTATAGTTTAGGTTTTAACCTTGTTCTCTATAACCTCGACTCTTTATACCAATCTGTAACACCCTGATATTTGACATAGCAGCGAAAGCCAAATTGGGGGTATTACTTCATGAATCAACAGTCATAATCATAGAAAACGACTCAAAAGAGACGTTTTGGAAAATTTAGTTATCATTCAATATCATATCAGAGTTTTACAAAAGGAGGTCCCAAAATACATTTAAAACATAAAGGTTGAATGATAACAAGTTTGGACGTCTTCAAGTCCATGCCACTCCGTGCCTTAAACTGCTTAGTTACCTGAGATAAACATGCTAAAAAGGTCAACACAAAGGTTGAGTGAAATTCATAGGTTTGTAATGAAATGGTTGAATACAAGTCATCATAAGTGGTAATAATTGTACAATTACAATTATCATGGAAAATAGTAATTCTAGACCCTAAGCTCATGACACCACCACGTAACATGGAAAACACCTCAGTGACATTATTAAGGTACAAAATGTTCCTCTTGGAAGGTAAACTGGCCAAAGGTTTACCTATTTTCCCAAAATAAAGTGCTTTGATTACCTCATGTACAGGTAAACACAAACAGATCGTTAAATCCCCGTTAGATTTCTATCCACAATATTCCGTTCACTCTAACGCAAGTGATTAAATGGTTCATGATTAATTGATATTGGCAGAGGAGTAAATCCTTAGGCAATAATATATCAAGATAGCATACAGTTAGAAAATACTTGTATTCATGGTTTATAGCATGTATCCCCCCATGGGGTTTGGAAAAACATATAAAGGTGGACATTAACTCACCTTAAAAAGAGAAATCTGATGATGCAAAAGTAAACTCAAATGGGAGTAAACGGCTTCGACACACAACCTGGGTAATATGTGTAGAACCTTGCCCTTTTGTGTTCTGAATATTCCCATTTTATAGAGTCCTTTGCACTATTTGACTTGGTCAGTTTAAAATCAGTTTGCACCGTGTTGACAGGTGGTGATTTTTATGAGAAATGTGATGATTTGAGTTATGTGATTAATAATCCCTTTTCGGAAGGTATTATTGTTTTATGTATTTCGAATAGGTTTGAACCCCAGATTTTTGAGAAATGCCGAAAAACGAGTCTGACACGTCCGTTAATGTCCAAATTGAGTTTTGAATGGTGTAAAGTGAAAATATGTCATGTGAATACTCTAGGTTAATGGAAAAGTATTTTTAAAGTGAATAAAAATGCTAATTAACTTTGGGGTAAAATTTACGGTTGAGTTTTACAAGCTTTTAAGTGATTTCGACACGAAAAGAAAGGGGCGAGACCACTTAGGATCCCTTGGCCTGTTATGGGAAGTGTAAGGAACAAAATGGCTAAATGATAGCAAGTATGTCCTAATGTGTGTACACTTATATTCCTTTTCACCTCATTTCCACTCATTCTTATCATTTTTAAAAAAATCAAAAACACACACACTTGTGTGTGTGTATATTCGGCCGAACTCAACACAAACAAGAAACACATAAATTTTTGAAGATTGATCAAGAAAACATGAAGACATAAATATTTGGGGTTGATTCTAGTGTTTGGTTATTCATTTAAAACAACGTGGGGGTGGGGGGGTGGGGGGGGGGGGGGGGGGGGGGGGGGGGGGGGGGGTGTGTTGGGGGGGGGGGGGGGGGGGGGGGGGTATCCGTTCATGTCGAAATCTACAAATTTGAAGATTTTCTTGTAAGTTTTCAAATTTAAATTTCGTTTGTCCTTTTGGGTTTATTTTGATGCATAGATGTTAGTTGTACAAGTTGATCGTTGTGAAAACTAATTTTTGGAAACGAAATGGATGATTTAAGGGGTGTTTGGTTCGTGTGGTATAAAAAGAGAAAAAAGGGGTTTTTGTAGTTTTGATATTGTGGTCTTGATGGTTGAATAATATATGTTGCTAGAATGCTTTTTTTATAGTAGCTTGTATGGCTTATTCGGGCTTATTTTTAAGCTATTTCTTGGCTTATTTTGGGCTATAAGCCACGAACCACTTTCCAAAATCACTAGAAAAGTAATTTTGATTATTTTTGTGTTATGGCGTATGTTATGGACAATTTTTGAGGCTTATGGTAGTAACCAAATGCGATATGTAGCTTATTAGCTTATTTTCAAGCTTAATATACGTATTTTGGAGTTTATGGACTCACGACCCAATAAGTCTATTTGAGTCGCGGCTTAATGGGAGGGCTTATTATGGTCCGAATTATTTTTACATATAAGTATATACTTATATATGTAAACGGACTTTGATTCTGGACTTAAATAGTATTTTGGACTTATATATGTCATAATGGACCTTTGTTGGGCTTTAAGGCCCAATAAACGATATGTAGTAGTTATGAGAATTTTGATGGACTTTTGAAAGTGGAAATGTATTTACGAAGTGATATTGAATGATATTTTGGGAAAAACTTGTTGGTAAGCGTTAACGATTGAGATTTTGGAATTTTGTCGAAAAGTGTCGAATTTGTGAAAAATGTTGAAAATAAGGTTTGAAATCTTGGAAAACGTTGTATAAACGTACGAGTCCCATGCCGAAAATTTCGTAAAAAATCTAACTTAGAGAATTTCTTTAGAAACATGACTTTTTGATTTTAAATAATAAAATAATATTTAATTATTTTATTTATATATTTAATAAATTCACTAAAAGACGAAAAATATAATTTTCTCAAAACTTCTCTAAAGTGTTTAGTATGAGTAAACGTTTCATTTTCAACCGTATAATGATTATTTGAATGACTAAGTGTAACCGAATGGACTTCGAATATATTTACAATTATTAATTATAATATTTTAATTATATTACTTATCTATTTTACGCTAACTTAAGTATAAGTATGTATTATCGGAGAATGAGATTGATATGATTGTGGAGCTAAGTCGTCAACCATCACACCACTAAAAACTGTTTTGGGTAATTGTAAAACGCGTCTAAACTCTATGCATTAAACGTAAAGATTGTTTTGGATTTGGATGATTAAATTGGGACATTAACTGGACTAGGTCGTGTGCGGGCGTCGTTGCATTTGCTTGTGTGATTAAGATTGGGTAGCTAAAGACTTGCTTGAGGTGAGTTCTCGTAGCCTCACTTTTTACTGGTTTTTCCGTTGGGGAAGTACACAAATTGTTTTGAAATGATTTGAATTGATCTGTGTGAAATTGGTTTTGGTTTTTTGGGACAGTATGTGCTTATGACTGCTATGTGAATATTATGTGATGTATGATTTTTTGTAGCGGATGGGTACGCCTACCCAGTATTGGTGTGTCTATTGGAGCGAATGGGTACGCTTACCCAGATTTGTGTGTGGTCCTGCCCTAATTTTAGTGCTCCAGCTGGTAGGCCCTTTAGGTGCGTAAGTGACATATGGTTATTGGTTAGCGGTGCTGCTAGAATTGTTTGCATATATTCACTGTCATATAACACTATTGTCCACTGTTGAAGTATTGGCACATGTTTTGGGTTTAAGGTCAAACCTAACGAGCTCACCCAACAGATTATTGTTGACATTTTCGAGTATCATTTTCTGGTGAAGTGAAAGAGGAATAGTTTGGTGATTGATAGCAGACTTAGAAGTATCCCGAGTGGAATTTCGTTTGAAGTCTTGCTTGCTTATTATTTTGATTCTAGTTTTGGATGTTATGGAATAAGTTTGGATTTGTCCCGGTGAGGCATTGGAATATTGTAAGTAGATTGTGATTTTAGTTTGCGATTTGGGACATCACTGAGTCGTTCAAGGTTGGAAGGTCTTCATAGCACGTTGATTTATGCAATGTAGTTTTCTCTATTTGTATCTTGTGTTATGATTGATCATTATGTTGCATTCCCGAGTTTCCAGCATTGTCGGGGTGTGACATATGTCAAGTCTTAGTTCGATTGTTTATATTTTAAACTTTATTTAATAACGTTTAACGTAAATATTAATTTGGTTTATTAACTTGTGAAAATATCGTATCACTGTTCGGGACATAATCCAGAGGTCATGTAGTAAACTTTTGAGGAGCTATGACACTTTAAAATCGTAAATCCAGCAACATTACAGACGTCAAAATACGACACCGAAATGAAAGTCCCCACTATGAAATTCCCCAGTAACTTTATACATTATAGTTTAAATGATAAGATTTTTAACTTTAAGTTTCTTCAAAAGCTAGCGGATGATATATTATTGTTAAATATATAACATTATTATTTTTATATGTTTCGATCGATGAATGAAACGATTAATGTGTCGGGTTTTAATAAAATCTAGCCTTATAATCTTTAAATATATTTTTGTTATTAAATATATAAATATTACATTTTATAATTTTGAGAATTTGAAAATGGCATATAATACATGAGAAATGGTTAGTATTATTATAAGTGGTTTTTTACAGGTCACTAAATCATAGGGGTATGTACTATGCTTTTTACATACCCCTAGGATTTAGTGACCTGTAAAAAACCACTTATAATAATACTAACCATTTCTCATGTATTATATCGTAATCAAATTCGTAAGACGTCAAGGTGTCCAAATTACTAATTTGATTACGATATAATACATGAGAAATGGTTAGTATTATTATAAGTGGTTTTTTACAGGTCACTAAATCCTAGGGGTATGTACTATGCTTTTTTGGTATATATATTTTTCAATTTAAAACCTCATTTATATTTTTAAAACATTTAACCCTTAACTTTAAAGTATGGCAAAATAGGTCCTTGTGATTTTAAGTTTAGGATAATAGTTTTCAAAATGTTATGATATATACCCTTAAGGGTCATTTGAATTGCATTCTTAGTCCAAAAATCATATACTTTGCAATTTTTAGATCTCAAAATCAATTGCAGCATAAAGCTTATCACAATAAGCTAAAATAAGTTACGTTTTATAACTTAAATCTTATGAAACAGCTTTATTAGCTCGCAAACTCAAAAAGGTACATTATTTTTGAAATCATAACTCGATGTGTTTATAGCCTTTTTAGGGGTTTGTTTCTAAGCTTAATAAAATGATAGAATAGCTTCATTAGATCAGACTTATACTTTAGCTTATAGGGTTCACACGAAAGTAGCTTTTAGGGATTTTAAAGGGTGCTTGTTTTAGGAAAAACAAACGAGTAGAGCTTAGGATTTTAAGGGCTTGATCACGTAATCATAAAGATGAATAGGGGTTTTTTTAAGACTAGAATAAGCTTTAGCTAGCTTAATTTAGGATTTCGCATAGATTAGGGTTTCAACATGGGTCGACTAGGGTTTGGTTTGATTTAGATGTTTCCAAAATGGTTTAGCTTGTACATATGGATATAACAAAGCTTATAAAGGATCTAACATTTTACAAGAGCTTATAGAACAAATGTTAGGACTTACTAGTACACGAAATGGATCAAAATGGGTTGATATGGGTCAAAATGACTTGGAAATGAATCAAGAACCTTTCTTCTCTTGTTTTTTGGCTTTTACTTGGCTTAAACTTCCTTCTTCTCTTCTAGAGCTTGGATGTTTCAAGTGATGGTTTGATTTTATGGTGAATTATGAAGGTGTGGATGTTTTGACTTGATATAAGGCTTAAGACTTGGATTAGTGGTCAAGTTATGTAGATTAGTGATCAAGGTTTAGCTAGGTGTGACTATTAGAGGCTAGGAACTAGCTTAGAGAGGTGTTGAGAGGTTAGAAGGGGTTCGGTTTGCCAAGGTGGTGACGAGTGGGTTTCTTGGGGAACAAGGGTAACATCCGAGAATTTTCGAATTTTTGAATGACGATTTCAATCGTTGACTTTTAGGGTCTGACTTGACTATAAGAATACCATACTAAAAGCACGTCTAAATTTATTCGACTCAAAGCTAATTGAAGTATTAACCCATTCCAGACAACTTTTAGTTTGAACCGAGACACGCAAACATCAGAATGTGACTGAAATGCCCTCGCAAGATTTTAGAAACACAAAAATAATTAAATTACATTTAATTATCACGTTTTATTAAATGAGAATATTTAATAAATTATTTAGCATTTTATTCAGTGACGTTTATTGAAGACGCGAATATTCGAGTTAAAATCCATTTTTACTTCAGACAATGCGTAACCGGTTCACAAAATAAATAACAAATATTTTATTAAATATTATAATATATTTATGAAATATTATCAAGGAATACTCATTGAGTTATCAAAAAATATCGAAAAAACAATGGCTCAAGTTCGTTCGTTGATCATCCGTTAGTCGCATCAAATGGCCCGAGCCGCTTCTATAAAAAAAAAAAACTATATTAAAAATGTACAAAATGACCCTATACTTAGTTGGGACGTATAACCTCTGATATATATATATAAACTCTTATACTCATTTCATTTTCATTTCATCTCAAAATTATACACACACAATTTATAACTCTCTCTTCTCCCTCAACTATCCGGCCAACCACCACCACCAGCCGATCCGCCACGCACCCGTCGCGCCGGCCAACCTAGGAAAACTTTTCCGCGTACTTTTCCCGGACCGGAAACCAAAAGAGTTTCCTCGTGACCCGCTCTAAACCGATCCCCACTAACAACACGCCTCCACGACAGGCCTTTCCCCCTCCATTCGCCCACCACTTTCATCATCATCACCATCATCACACCGCCCAACGCACCTCATCAACCACAGCCGCAACACCTTCGCATCATACCACGACCATCGCCAACACCATCCACCACCGAGCCACCTCGCTGCCTATCAACCGTCGTGCACTCCACCAAAAAGGGTGCGTGAGGTTCTAATCAAGCACCAGAGGGTGCGTTGGTCTATTAATAAACATCGAAAGGGTGCGGGTTTTCGGAGCAGCCACCACACGAAAAGGGGGCGTTGGGTATGGCAATTCAACCCATGAGGGTGCGTTCGGGTTTGGGCTGCCAAAACAGCCGGGGCGTGTTTGGTTGGTAGGCTGTCGGGACAGCCGGGGGAGTGTTCGTGTCGGGTTGGGTTAACAACCACTTAGGAGTTTCGTTGGTTAATGCAATCAGCTGGGGGGATGATGTTGTCGGGTTTGGTTTTGTTTGATTTGCGTCGGGTAGGCTGCCGGGATAGCCGGGGGGAGGGGTTGTCGGGTAGGGTTGCAACAAAAGAAGCCGGGGTGTCGAGTTTGACTCGGGACAGCCGGGGTGCGTTCGGTTTGATTGTATCAGTTAGGGTGCGTTTGGTTGATGTAGTAGCGGATATTGGGTGCGTTTGGTTTACGCAGATTTGGGGCGTTTGGATATAGGTTCAGTAGCCGAGTAGGGTGTGTTTGGTTGGACTGTGTAACAACAATAAGGGTGTTTGGTTTGGCAGCTTCATGATAAGGGTGTGTTTGGTGTATATAAATGGATAATAAAAATAAGGATTTCATATATAAAATTTATATATTAAACCGGATCTAAATGTGGTATTGGTTAAATAAATAATTTATTTATTATTTTCGTTTTGTTTTTTTACAATAACAGTTAAGGGATGTGTTTGGGTTTACAACATGGTTTGATTTAATTAAGGGAAAATGATTAACTTTTGTTAATATGGAAAACGTTAAATAAACAATGGTCATAGCCGAGATTTTATAAATTCGCTACACTAATAAACTTTTACAAAAACTACTTTTACTTATTAATTCTGAAATGTCTTAAGAATTATTATGAAGAACCCCGATAATCAAACGTCAAACTATGATTTTAGAAATTTCATTTTATCTAATCCACAAACTTAAAACGTGCGTTTATTTTATAAAGGAACTTCCTGCTAAACCATTTTGGAAATTGGGGCCACGTGTCCGAATTATTGGTTTTCTTTATTTAAATTATCTTTCTTATATAATAACTTGGGAAAGTATTATAAATTGACCATTTTTATTTTACTTGCCCCTGTTGGTTGTAAACATGTGTGTATTATATACGCTACGAGTTATTCTTTTGGTTGAGTATCTTGTATATAATCAAATGTAATGGATTATATACTTGGTCATTTCTCATTATAAATATATACGAAATATTTACACACTTTGCGTTACTTTTGATTTATAATTTAACCAACCAACAAACTATTACCACTTTAAATCAAAACTTTAGCAACGAGAGTCGCGTTTGATGTAACCATTCATCGGAAACCCAAAAAATATATTTTTATAATTAATAAAAAAATATTACATTTTATACCCTTGAGAATATGAAAATGATAATATATACCCTTGGTATATATTAATTTACACTTTTAACCCTTCAATTATATTTTTAAAATATTAAACCTTTAACTTTGGAAATTGGTAAAACAGGCCCCTGTTGTTTAACTTTAGAATATTTACACTTTTGGCCCGAAAACTATATAAGTTTCAATATTTACAATATATTCCTCTTTGCATGGTTTGAATTGCATTTCTAGTCCATAATCCATAATATTTGTATTCTTAATCTCAAAATCAATTTGCAGCTTGTAGCTTATTACTATAAGCTAAAATAAGTAAGTTTTACGAGCTTATAGCTTATGAAAAGAGCTTATGAGCTTAAAAATCGAAAATGGGCACGTTTGGTTTAGAAACAATAACCCGATGGGTTAGGGCTTTTAGGATTAGTTTTAACGATTATAAAAGTGATAAATGAGCTTATAGAAATAGCTTATTACAACAGCTTATGGCTTATAGCTTATTAGGGTTCAAAATTAGAGTTTTAGGGTTTTAAGGGTGCGTTTGGTTTAGGAAAACCAACGAATAGGCTTAGGGTTTTAGGAACTTATTCCAAATGATTATAAAAGTACATAGGAGCTTATTAGGATAAGAATAAGCTCAAGCTAGCTTATTTAGGATTTCGAATAGATTAGGGTTTCAAAATGGGTCACTTATGGTTCGATTAGGATTTAGGAGTTTTCAACATGGTTTTGTTTGATCAAATGATTAAAACAAAGTGTATACATGATCTTAAACATAACAAGAGCTTAATAAACGAGTTCATACGACTTACTAAGGCTTATATATGTTCGAATGACTTGGTATGGATCCTGTAACCTTCAAGAATGAATCAAGAACCTTTTTATCTTACTCCTTGGTCCTTTTGTGGCTTATACTTCTTCTCTTTCTCTTCTTTGGCTCAAAATAGGTCAAGAACAAGTGTAGGTGTTTGATAAAATTAATGTGTTGTGTATTTGTATGTGTGTGTGTGTGTGTTTCGGCTATATATATAGGGCAAGAAGAGGAGTAGTAGCCAAGTTGTGTGGAGTAGTTGCCAAGGGTTAGTAAGGTGACTAAAGAGAGCTAGGAGGGTAGCTTAACAAGGTGTGTGGAGGTGAGGTGGGTTTGGCTTGCTAAGGAGGTGATGAGGGGTTGAGGTGGCGGCATGGTGGTAGAAAGGTGGTGACAAGGTGCTTTACTTGGAGTTTAAGGGTGCAAGGTGGTGACAAGGAGGCTAAGCTAGGTTGTAGGCATGGTGGTGAATCATAGAGAAAGGTGTTAGCTAGGTTAGAACTAGGTTCGAGCTAATTTAGAGGTATCGGGTTGTTTTGGGTTATCGAGTTAGGTTTTTAGGGTTTTTTTCCGAGTGTGTGGAGTGAAATGAAGGGTAAACTAGTTCAAATGTTGTGCATTAGAGAGTAGTAACTTAGGCTTAAAGGGTGGTACGAATGGTGTATATTAGTTTGGAGGGAAATAGTTAAATTTGAATCTCATGCTTAATCGACTTGTACTATAAGCTTAAAGGAGTTGTACTAAGGTTTTGGAGTGAAAAGGTATTCGAATTTCATGCATTGATAACTTGTACCCATGCCTTATTAGCTTGTACATTTGATTTGTATGTAAACATTACATGTAGTTAGGGTTTTGATATAAACGTTTAACGTATAAATCCGTTTTATAATAAACGTTATGAATAGTATGTTAAATAGATAATGTATGGTAAAAATGGAGTTTAGAACATATTGCTTGACATATTATAACGTTTACTTGCTATAAACGTTAATGAAATTGGCATTGGTAGGTTGCGTGAGCTCGTTTACTTTTGTAATGTAAGTTACGTTACATTATGGATGGAATAAAGCAAAAATCATTCCATGAAAATGGTTGCATCTAATTTAATAGATGAATATTACACTGAGGAAAATTGCATCTAATTTAATAGATGGATAATTATATAGATGAAAATTATGGGTTGTTATAATACGAATGAATTGTTTTTGATCTAACACGTTCTTGTAAACCATTCAGAATTCATCATGGCTCAACAAAAACCATAACAGATAATTTCAAGAGATCTACTTGTCCTACCAACAAGCAATACGACGTGGCAAAGGTAAACAAGAAGATTACTCTTATCAATCCATCATGTCCTACATCAAGCAGAATCCTTAGAGACATACTGAGGGAACATCCATTATTATTTTCTCTTATGGCATCAGCTTTAGTTCTATGGATATACATTCAACAAGTGTGGCATACTCTTAAGCTGGATGATTCAAAAGACAAGTTCAAGTTCTTCATTGATACAAAGGAGTTCACGTTCTTAGTAGATGACTTTAAACGTGTGTTTCAACTGCCTCAAGCTACTGACAACAACCATGTTAGATTTGTTGAACCTCCAACTTTCATAGCAATGCTTCTAATTTCTCAATGAACTTGTATTTGCTACACAGATTCATCTTACTGGATAGTTTGTTACAAAGGACTTACCTCAGCCGTGGCACACACTCGAGAAAATCTTTGCAAGATGTTTAACTACAAGAGTGACAGGTGTGGATCAACCATCATTTCAGATAATGCAGATGCTTTACTGTTTTATCAACAGTGTGCATGTAGATTATACTGCAATAATCCGGGAAGGATTACATTATTCATACTTACATCCAAAAACAGTAATTCCTTATCCTAGGTTTACAAAGATAATTGTTGATCAGATAATGACTAAAAATCGTGACATTCCAAAATGGCTTCATGAACATTATCACAAAGCTGAAAATAATGATGTTGTCAAATCAATTTTCAACTCTGAGAAGAACAAGTAACAGTTATGAATGAGGATTCTGGAATGGATGTTGATGGAGGAGATGAAGCAAACTGAGCATTACAAGTTGTATGCTGTAGAGTTTGGGATAGACATTCCAATGACTCAGTCATAACCGATTGAGTCTACCCAAGGAACGATTAGGACACCTAGCACCCCTAGGCGGCCTAACCCTGTTGAACATCAAGGTGAATCAAGTGCTCCCAAGAAGTCTACCATCATAAGGATACCAAGGAGAAGACAACCAAATCCTAAATAACTAATTCTTACAGTTGCACAAATTGATATTTATAGTTTAGATGAGGCTACACAACTGAGCATTACCACAGCTAGAAGTATTGAGGAATTAGAAGCTCATCAAGCTATTAGGAAAGTCCAAGAGTACTTGGTTGATGAGGAAATTGAAGGAAATGATGATGTAGATGAAAATTAGTTTGTTGATGATATTCTAAATAGCCAAGAGGATCCTGACACTAAGATAGAATCTAGGAGTCATAAGGAAAGACCAGGGGTGGAGATAAGTGTTGATTTGATAACGATTGATGAAGAAGAGGAGGAGTAATCAGCTAAGGATGCTTTGAGAAATAAGAAAGGGAAGGGTGTAGAGGAGATTAAGAATACACCCCCACCACAACCCCTAGATCCCCTAGGACTCATACTGATTCTTTATCTTCAGATAAGGAAGAACTCAAGGAATTGATGTCTTTCAAACCCTAATCTTCCTCACTAAACCTCAAGATTGATCGTGCTGAGTTTTTCAAAGGCATACTTGTAAGAATAAGTAGATGATACAGTTACATGTTTTTCCACATGATACAATCATTCATGCTAAAGAAAGATTTGGAGGCTATTTCAGATGTTGTTTATCACACTCTAAAGAAAGTGGTTCCTCCAATGGTCGACAAGACAACTAATGATATTGTAAAGAAAAATTTTCCCAAGGTTGTAGTTGAAGCAATTAGACTTGAAACGAAAAAGGTTAAGGATGATATTGCTGCCATAGTTGACGATGCTGTAAAGAGGGAACGAGAAAGTATAAGGGATAAACTTTATGTGCAGGTTACTAATGAATAATTGTTAATATTGTTAATATTGTTAATGAACGAGAAAGTATAAGGGATAAACAATATTGCTAATATTGTTCCTTCAAAGGTTGACTCATTCTTACAGGATTACATGAATAATAACATACTTCATATGCATCCAACTAAAGTTGCTAGTTCTTCCATCCCCAATCTTTAACATCAATTATACTTAAAGATGAAGAATGATGAACAAGCATGTGAGACTAATTTACTAATATAGTTGTCATTAAAGATTAAGTTTAAGAAACCTGCTCTTCATGTTGAACCTTGTAGAGTTGTTGTTGTTCGCACTTGTGATCATGAAGACCATCATGATGATGATGCTCGTCCTAAGGGGGAGATCAGTGGGAAAAGACAAAAGACTTTAGAGCATGGAACGTATAAAGAGATGAATCATCGTCATCATAAGATTTTGGTTCAAGTTCTCAAGAAAAACTAGAGGATTTGGATGCATGGCAAGATGATCAAGGTATAGATGATGATGAGGTACCTTCTAAAGAAGTGTCACCAGAACTGTTAGATGAAGTATCTGGGAAAGTAATGACTACTGATGATCTACAAAGAATGCAAAATGCTTTGATTATTATGATGAGAAATCGATGTGATTCAGGTGAAGAACATCAATATGATATTGATCAAATGCAGAGTTACATGGAAATTCATATTGTCTAGGAAAGCAGAGAAGAAGATTTGACAAAACAAATTCTAAAGAAACCAGCTATAGTATTCTAAAGTTGTGTAGGAAATCTAAAGATTCCACCAATTAGCTTAGTTAATGAAGATCTCTTCTATTTAAAGAATGGAAACTCGTAAACAAGGAAATATGTACCATCACTGAACAAGATTTATGCTTTTCTGTTTCCAGAAAATAACCTTGAAGAATTGAACACTAGATGGGTGAAAAAGACTATCAAGAGGTTTAATCTGTATGCAAGATATGTTGTTGATCATTGGAAAAGTCCATGGTCACGATAAGCTCACATTAGAAGGCAATTGAATCAAAGAGATGACCTTAAAGAAGTCAACTCTAAAAAGAAGATTATATGTGATCAAAGTTCTTTCTAATCAAGGTTATGGGCAAGAATATATGGAGGAGATTATGGTTAAGAGAGCTGATGGTAAGTCTTCAGAGTTCACAGAATCATATTACAAGTATCTTTACAAGAACGACATTGAAGATATGTATCTGATGTGCATTAATGGAAAGATTAAAGACTATCGGGAAACTAGATTATTGAATTCGTTGATCCTCTTTATCAAAATTTGTGTCATCTGTGAAAGAGTTCATGATTATCAGTTGAGCTTGAAAATTTATCAACATAAAGTCTCTTACTGCACCAACTCTCACATACCTTGGTATTGAAGAAGAGAAACTGTTAAGCATTACTTTTTATCCTATAGTTGGCTTGATCTATAAAAACAGAAAGAAGGAAAAAAGGGCAATGGATATTAAAGAAATTCCAAAGATTTGTGATGCGAAACTAAAAAGAGTTTTAGAGAAGGTAAAGAAATTTGACTTGGATGTAAAGCATGGTTATGCAGACCTATATCTCAGCAAAGAAGATGTAGAATACATAATGTTTTATGAACAGTATATTCAAGAACGTGTAAGGCATCATGATCAAATAAGACACTAGGAAAGCTATGTGAATGGAAGACCACTAGAGCAAAGAAGGGAACGCCTAGAATAATCGACCCTTAGAGGGAGATTGTTATAATTAAAAAGTGTCAATTATTGATACTTAGTGGTTTATTTATTTTATAATTATTTTAGTTTATATTTTACGTTTAAATAGAAATGTAATAAGGTAAAGTGAGATTAAGTAAAAATATCTCACTTACCATGGTTAGAAAAGGTAGGGTAGAAAGAATAAACATAGAGATTTCAATCACTATAAATACTCCCTTCACTTATGAAGGGTGGTAAGCTTGAAATTTTGTAATTTCTCTCTTCCCTCCCTCATTCTCTCTATTTTATAAAATTTGAAAATTGCGAAACTCTTGCTTCCTCTCTTACTCTCTACTATTCTTAAACTATATTCAAGTGTGATTTAATACTTAATCGACCTAACAAAGTTATACGTGAGTCAACCAGAAGGGTTCATCGATTAGGATCCTTCAAATCATGTGTTCGGACTTAAGAAAGCTCTATATGGGTTGAAGTAGGCTCCACGTGCTTGGTATGATTTGCTCTCGAAATTCCTACTATCTTAAAAATTTACAAAGGATGAAGCCGATCCAACGCTTTTCACATGGAGAGAAGGCAATAATATATTACTGGTACAAATATATGTTGATGATATTATCTTTGCTTCCATAAATCCTACATTTTGCAAAATGTTTGCTAAAGACATGAGATCTAGATTTAAGATGTCGATGATGGCCAAAATTTCTTTCTTTTTTGGATTATAAGTTTCTCAACATCCCAAAGGCATCTTTATAAATCAATCTAAATATGATTTGGAAATTTTAAAGAAATTTGATATGGAATCTAATGATGTTGTAGACACTTCATTGGTAGAGCGTTCCAAACTTGATGAAGATCCATAAGAGACTCTAGTTGACCTTACTAGATACAGAAGTATGATTGACTCCTTTATGTGTTAGAAACACGAAAAGTATCAATCACTACCAATATAGTTAGCCATAGCTTGTAGAAGTAATCATATGTAATGTTTGTAAGCTAATCGGGGCGAAAGACACATGGAAAGCCCAAGTGTAAGCCCATGACCAGTTTAGCATAGGAGTATTTATACCCTCTCCACACATAGAGAGGGTGTTGGTTGTTTATTTTTCTCACACACTCTTAATCTAATATTCTCTTCTTTGTTTCTCTCTCTAAGTGTTCATCCAACCACCTCTTTCTCTCTCTAAAAACCCTTAACAAATTCCATACTATATGTGTTAAGATATTCTACGATTGGTATCAAGAGCCATGGGGTGTTTGTGAAGGTTTTATGTGCGTTTTTCTACCATTTTACTCGTGTGTTTTGGTTCGAATCCATTCAAAAAGTTTTCACTTTTTGAGGGTTTAAAAACTATAAAGCTTTTAACTTTCTTCTTTATTTATCTTTGTTTAGACTAGACGTACAAGAAAATCTTTGAAAAACCATCAAAAACTTCATCTTTTTTAGTCTTTTTGGTTAGAAAAAGGGTTTTGTACTAAGAATCTTGATTTCAATTTTTTCCTGTCAAAAACGTTAAAGTTTGTGTTTTTAAGGTTTTAATAGTCTTAGATAGGTAAGAAGTACAAGAAAAATCAGGTAAAAATGTCAAAAAGTGAGTCTTTTTTAAGATCTTTGGTTTTTGAGTTTCGAAGTGTATTGGGCGATTTATACGTTTTGTTCAGGCAAAGTATACAAGTTTTTTGTTCAGGCTATTTATACGTTTTGTTCAGGCAAAGTATACAAGTTTTTTGTTTAGGCAATTTATACATTTTGTTTAGGAGAAGTATACAAGTTTTTTGTTCAGGCGATTTATACGTTTTGTTCATGCGAAGTATACAAGTTTCTGTTCAGGCGATTTATACGTTTCTTCAGGCGATTTATACGTGAATTTTCCAAGGGCGATTTATACGTAACTTTTCCAAGGGCGATTTATATGTATTCATTTCCAAGGGCAATTTATACGCTTTCATTTACAAGGGTGATTTATACGTGTTTTATTACACAGGCGATTTATACTTTGTATCTAAAGGCGATTTATACATCCTCCTTTAGGTGATTTATATGTTTTTCTTGGGTGATTTATACGCTTTACTTGGGAGAACTATACACTTTCATTAGGTGAATTATACGGTTGTTCTTTGATTTGTAAAATCTCATGAAAACTTGATTTCCTGGTTTTATCAAGAATTGTAAAATCCTATGTATTCCAAAAACTCAACTTCATTAATCAAACCTCACTTTAACACAACAACCTCCAATCATTGTACGATAATTTTTTATCTTATCACTTTAAAATGGATTCAATTATTACAATTGGACAAAAGAATACTCTTGCTGAGTACATGATATGATATCCCACAATATAATCCTTACACAACAAATAAGCAAACCCAAATAAGCTCTAAATGAGCTGAAAATAAGAAAGGAAGAAAAGAAGATCAGATGAACTTTAGAATATTAGATTAGAGAGAGAAAGAGTGGTGGATGGTTACACACATGTAATACACACACATATGAATGACCAACAACCCTCTCCATGTATGGAGAGGTGTCCTTTTATACCCAAGCCTTCTAGTTGGCTCATGGGCTTTCTATATGGGCAGGGCTTGGCTTAACTTGGGCTTTGAACCCTATACATAGACAATATTTGATTACATTCCAAGCCCGTTAATACCCGGCTAGCCTATTACTTTACAAGACCCAATTTGACTTTATAAGACAGATAACATTCTTGTTTGACTTAATATAATTAAGGCTAACTGTCTTAATGTTGAGGTCTCTTTCTTCAAACTCCTTCGTACAACCGATAACATTCTTGTAGGAGTTTGATTGTTTTATCATTGTCTCCCCTAACGTTGAAGATATGACTTTTGACGTTTATGCTTTGCCTTGTTTTGGTCTTGTCTTGTTTGTAATGGCTTTGTTCATTCATGCTTTGTGATCTTGATCTTGAGCCTTTATCTTTTT
>BQNB010130131.1:3604-18992 GCA_026074375.1 Tanacetum coccineum | reverse complement strand
CATGACATGTAAGTATGTATACTAGATACAAACTAGATGCAACACTACTTGTTTGTATGTATGTCCCTTTGAAAACTTTTGAATGACACAATGTTTGAAAACGACTATGGACCAATTAAAAACGTTTGACCTGGTTCTCTATAGCCTTGGCTCTGATACCAATATGTAACACCCCCAAAATGGGCCACAGCGGAATATGATGTTCCAGGGGTATTACTTCATAGATTAATAGCACAAGATATGAGAACGACCATTATAAGGATCGTTTAAAAACCGATACATTGGACTTCATAAATGGTTCATTACAAAAAGCTCATGGGCTTAACTTGTTTATCTTGGAAAAATAAAGATTTCACAACATAACAATGTTTTATAATGTAATGCATGCAAATCTTTATGATAATGTGACTTCAAATGACGACCCGCCAATGTATCATTGACTTGTACCTTATTGACCTAAGAAAACATGTTTAAACTGTCAACAATAATGTTGGTGAATTTATATGTTTATAAATTTAATGAAGCGGATAGCAAGATTTCCCTGTAATAGAGTAACAAATACAATATCACAAAAATGTATTACGAAATGCACTAAGCTCATGACACCGAAGCTAAACAATGTATGTATGTCAAACACACATAACGACTTTGCCCAATGTAGATGTTCAACCCGTAACATCCATAATTTCAAATGGTATACGTTCGTCGTTTCCGGCCAACCGGTAAACTAGCAAGCGCTACTTGCCCGAACAGGGATTTTTAATCCCAAATAGATCTATTCATAACATTCGCGCTCACATGATGCAATTAACAATTTCATCTATGCAATTAACAGTTCATGATAATGGGCATAGTGGGTTATAGCTACTTAGGCAAACTCGTAATAGTTGAATTTAAAATGTACTTGCATCCTTGTTGAAAACAAACATGATCTCATCCCCGAGATTTGATAAATGATTGAAAAAGTATAAAAGTGGGGACTATAAACTCACAGTAAGTAATGATATCGTAGAAGCGAGGTAGTGGCACAAAAAATGATGCAAAAGACTTTAACCGCAACCTATGAATAAATAGTACATATTTACTAAACGGAGGAAAAATAATATGAACACTTGCAACTCGTCCCTAGCGTGTGCTTGAAGTATAATTGAATTAATGTTATTTGAAAATAATATTTCCTTTTAAAAGTGTTTAGCTTTATCGGGTCAACGCGTCTAAAATATAAGCATATAAACTACGACTTCGAGATTTTAGGAAACTAGGTTGCATATACTTTAATTTGTTAGTTTAAGTCAGGCCTTTGTTTAGTCTCTAAGTACGTTAAACTATTAGATGAAATATTGACGTTTTACTTTCTGGGTAACGTGCTTTTATTACTAAGTTTTATCGCGAGTCGCCTAAGAGTTTTGAATTCAATTTACGAGTTCGCTAGTTAACTATATTGAAAAGTAAAAGTATATTTGAAAACTCCGTTGGGTAGTCTACAACTTTCGTTAAATGAGTTTCGTCTAAAAATGTAGTTTAAGTTGTTAAAAATGGGGCTAAACACGTGTAGGTCGCGAAGCAGATTTTGACTTAGAAAGTATTTGAGATATTTCAGCCCATAGTGTTGCGTGGTCATGGTTTTGAAATAAAATTGTTGTCTCGTTACTCATTGTTAGGACAATTTAAAAGCACCTTGGTAATCTACATCCTACTGTCTATATTCCATCTTTTATAAGTTTTGCGAGGCGGGATCGATATCTGATTCAAAAATGAGTCAAAAGGTATGGGGTGCGTCGAGCAAACTGGACTATGTGTACACAAGGTGTTCGACGAATTATCCACACCTGTGAAGAACAACCAACTTCATACGCAAATTATGGGTTGGTTACTAAGCGAACAAGGCTAGCTTCACATCCTAGTTAAGGATGGTACTATAGGCTTTATGTAACATTATTTGGTTCATTTTAACATGTAGTAAAAACGTCACAATGATTTAAGGAAAAAGGCTTGCTGGTTAATTCACAAAAGTGGGCGAAGTGGCAGGTTCACACGACAACATTAAGATCGTCTAACTTCGTCAATACTTTACGAAATTTAGTAATTCCAGGGGCAAAACGTAGGTTATACATCCTACTTTTGAAAATAATTTAGTCTCTCTTATGTGCTTCGTGTTTTAGGGGTTGGATAGTGCACGCAAAGTCATGGTGTAGGCTGCGTTCTTTTTGTAAATTTTATATACATGAGATCATCTTATTCAAGTCCTAACTTTAGCTACGCATGATTGATTTTATAAGGATGTTACCCTTGCATAACCACGTCCCAAGTTATTTAATCCATTAACAATCATATAGCAAGAAATTTGCTTAATGTATGTACATCAGAAGATAACAAAATAAGTTTTGTTTTTAACAGGTTTTAAGCACACAACTAGGACATACAATCGCATATATATATAAGGTAATTAACAAGGGAGGATAGCTCACAAGGCTCAAGGACGAATGTGAAAGGACTTGGCTCAAAGAGGGTGACGAGTACTCAGCTTCCTTACACCACACGCATAAACGAGCCAAAACACCCCAAACCAAGGATTTTGCCCAACTGTTTGCACGTCAATGATCACGAACAAGCCTTACTTGCTGCCTCGACGTGGATGGTTAACAGGGAGCGAAATACCCACGAAACTAGTTAGGGTTTTCTAGGGCTTTTGGTGTATAATGACGATACAAGGAAAAAGATGTGGTTTTGTTGCGTGCTTGTGTATGAGTCGAACTCAGTGAGCAAGAGAAGAGGACATATGAATGTTGTGATTTGAAGTGCTGTGTGGATTTGTGATAGTCCCAGCTTGTCCCAAGTTCTTCTTATAGCACAAAGAATTGCATGCCTAATGATCCCTTTTGAAGTCACGTTCCTATGTAAACTCATATCAGGCAAAGAATATTTGGGGTTTACACAAGGTCAAGGTACAGTGGATTAAAGTGCAATACTGTAGAAAACGTAGAGAGGAAAAAGAGTTGTAGGCCGCCAATAAATCACAAGATCGTTTGGGTTTTGTAAAAAGAAAGTATGGGCTTTTACCCAGCGGTTTAAAGAGATAAAAAGAAAAAGGGTTTTGAATTTCTTGATTATACTCCAACGTGGTTATGAGTTTAGATGGAAGGAAAAAAAATGTCGACACCTTACTAGTTTGTAGGAATATATAGATTTTATTTGTAGGTTTTATTTAGTTCCCTTAATGTATAAGAGTTAAGACTTTTTGGTGTGATTTATTTGCATGGGTTTTACTTGACAAAATTTATTGTATGCGATCGTGTAACCTCTCTTGACGAGGAGTGTAAAGTAGATGACGAACACAAAGGGGGTTCAAGTAAGGTTTTATTAGGTTTAGGCTAAAATTATAATCGGTTCTATAATTGACGTAATACTAAGCACGTCTATACATGCCTTGGTTGAATCCTTGAAACGTATGAGTACGTATAAGCATTGTAACATTAAGGATACACGCACATTGCCCAACAACTTAATAAGAAATTTTTTTATTATGAAGTTATCGAGATCGGAATATGACCTGAAAAACACAGGGTGTTATAGTCTCCTCCGGTTAGATGAGCCTTGTCCTCAAGGCTTAAGGCGCGGCACTCTACGACGGTGCTGTTTTGGTGAAAATATGTGGATACTTCTGCTTGAATTGGTCTTCACATTCCCAAATAAACTTAGGACCTCGTTTAGAGTTCCATCTAACCTTTATGATGGGAATGCGACTCCTCTTCAATTGCTTGATTTCCCGATCCATAACTTCTACTGGTTCTTCCACGAAGTGGAGCTTGTCATCAACACGTAGTTCTTCCCATGGAATCACCAATGATTCATCGGACAGACACTTCTTTAGGTTTGACACGTGGAACGTGTTATGAACTTGGCTTAACTGTTGTGGTAGCTCAAGCTTATAGGCAACAGTTCTGACTCTCTCGATTACCTTGAAAGGACCAACATACCTAGGGTTTAACTTCCCTCATTTGCCAAAACGCACAACTCCTTTCCAAGGCAAAACTTTTAACATGACCTTGTCACCAACTTGAAATACCATTGGTTTACGTCTAATGTTTGCATAGCTCTTTTGTCGGTCACGAGCGGCCTGGATTCTGCTTTTGATTTGGACGATCTTCTCGGTGGTTTCATGAATTATTGCAGGACCAGTAAGCTGAGCATCTCCAACTTCTGCCCAACATACGGGTGATCGACACTTTCTCCCATACAGTGCCTCGAATGGTGCAGCCTTTATGCTGGTATGGTAACTGTTGTTGTAAGAGAATTCTACTAACGGTAAATGTCTATCCCAATTCTTCCCAAAGTCTAACACGCAAGCGCGTAACATGTCTTCCAAAGTTTGGATAGTCCTTTCACTTTGACCGTCAGTTTCGGGATGATAGGCCGTACTCAAATCCAATCGAGTTCCCAAAGCCTTATGAAGTGCTTTCCAGATTAGTGATGTAAATCTGCCATCACGATCGGAGATGATAGAAACAGGCACACCATGTCGGGTGACTACCTCCTTCATGTAAAGCTTCATTAACCTCTCCATGGGATCCGTTTCCCTCATTGGTAGGAAGTGAGAAGATTTTGTAAGACGATCAACGATCACCCAAATGGTATCATAACCGTTCGTTGTCTTGGGAAGTTTAGTGACGAAATCCATGGTGATTTTCTCCTACTTCCACTCTAGAATCTCTGGTTGAACTAGCAAACCAGAAGGTTTTTGATGTTCTGCCTTGACTTTAGAACAAGTCAGACACTTGCTAACATAAGTGGCAATATTCGCCTTCATGTTAGGCCACAATTACAACTGCTTCAAGTCTTGGTACATCTTGTCAGAACCCGGATGAATAGAATATTTTGACTTATGAGACTCGTGCATGACTAAAACCTAAGTCCGCCATAACACGTGTAACGCAACTCCTGTTGTTTTTAACATTGAAAAGTTCGTCCCACGGGTCTATCAATCTTTCCTTTGTAAGGTCTTGTCGGAGCATACCTCCAACATCTTCAACAGTGAGGTTTTCAGGTTTTAACGCTTCGGTTTGAGCTTCTAGGATTTGTTTGGGAAGATTCAAGACAATAGTCATGACTAAGGCTCAGACCCTTAAAGGTTTAACCATTTATTTTCTGCTTAATGCATCAGCAACTACGTTCGCCTTCCCTGGGTGGTAGCGGATGTCACAATCGTAATCACTAAGCAACTCCAACCAACGCCGTTGCCTCATGTTCAACTCTTTTTGATCAAGGATATGTTGTAAACTCTTGTGGTCGGTAAATACGGTGCACCTTGTTCCGTATAAGTAATGTCTCCACATCTTAAGGGTGAACACCACAGCTCCAAGTTCCAGATCATGAGTTGTGTAGTTTTTCTCATGGATCTTTATTTGTCGAGAAGCATAGGCTATAACTTTCTCGTTTTTCATAAGCACGACACCCAAACCCTTATGCGACGTATCGCAATAAACAATGAAGTTTTCTGATCCTTTAGGCAAGGCCAAAATGGGTGCGCTACACAGCTTTTGTTTAATCAATTGAAATGCGGCTTCCTCCTTTTCTCCCTAGTCAAACTTCAAATTCTTCTGAGTCAACTTAGTCATTAACTTTGCGATCTTGGAAAAGTCTTCAATGAATCTTCTGTAATAACCGGCAAGTCCTAAAAATTGGCGGATCTCTGTTGGAATTTTCATAGGAATGCCAAACTTTAATGACTCGATCTTTGCAGGATCTACATGAATGCCTTTGCTATCAATCACATGTCCGAGAAACTGTACATTTGGAATCCAGAATTCACACTTAGAGAATTTTGCGTACAACTCCTCTTTCTTAAGTAATTCCAAGATTAGTTTGAGATGCTCTTCATGCTCTTCCTTGTTCTTTGAATAAATTAGTATATCGGTCAATTGAAAGACCATCACAAAGTAATCCCACTAAGTTTTGCACACCCGATTTCATGAGGTCATTAAATACCGCAGGTGCGTTTGTCAAACCAAAAGGCATTACTTGAAATTCATAATGCCCATAACGCGTCCTAAACGCGGTCTTGGGGATGTCCTCTTCGCGAACTCTCAACTGATGGTAGCCTGATCGTAAGTCGATTTCCGAGTAGACACTCAACCCTTGAAGTTGATCGAACAAGTCATCAATTCTAGGAAGTGGATAATGGTTCTTCACTGTTAACTTGTTTAGTTCACAACAATCGATGCACATGCGAAACGATCCGTCTTTCTTTTTGACGAACAAGACCGGGGCTCCCCAGGGTGAAGAGCTCGGCCTTATAAAGCCTTTGTCAGATGGTTCTTGAAGTTTTTCTGCCAGTTCTTTCATTTCGGATGGTGCCAACCGATAAGGTGCCCATGCTACCGGTGCAACACCTGGTACCAAATCAATTTGAAATTCTACTTGTCGAGCTGGTGGAATACCCGGCAAGTCTTCAGGAAAGACTTCAGGAAAGTCTCTGATAATCGGTACGTCCTCCAGTCGCTTCCCCTCTGACTTGTCTTTGGCTTCCTTCGTGGTAATGTGTGCCAAAAAGACATCACATCCCTTTGACAAATACTCTTGTGCTTTAGTGCACGAAATGATATTTAGTCGGGATTCTTCCCTTTGGTTGTTTCTATTGCCTTGAAAAATTAACATTTCTCTTCCGAACGGAACACGTACAATCTTCTCGTCACAGATGTCCACTCATGATACTTTGTACCCCAGTATCCATCCAAGAAGACGTAAAAACTACGAGTGGGACCGCATAAGTCATAGATGTTGAAAGGATGATTCATGAAGTTTAGAGTACATCCTCGAACTATGGTGTTAACTCCTATGATTTTCCCATCGGCTAATTCTACGTCATAATGATTTTCTAATGTAGTGGGGGTTATGTTAATCGAGGCACTAAAGGTAGTGGATACAAAGCTCCTATCCGCACCAGTATCAAACAAAATTGTAGCATAACGGTCGTTGAGAAGAAACATACCCGTGATGATGTTAGAGTCCGGGCTAGCATCTCTTCCTCCCAAAGCATAAGCGCTTCCTTGAGCTACGCCATTCCCGTTGCCATTCCCACAGTTCTTCAGTTTTGGGCAATTCCTCTTCATATGCCTGGTGTTACCACATTCATAGCATACCTCGGCCTTTTGATTCTTGTTGTTGTTGGTGGTGGTATTGACCCGACAATCAGTGGTAGTATAATCATACCTCTTGCATTCCACACTTGGGTACACATTGCCTAGTGTGATGGTAATTGCACTTGGTGCACAGAGGTAAGTCCCCAGAATAAACCTTTTTTTTCACCAGGGCCAGCAATGTACGCCCTAGCTACATTTTGCTTCTTGTGGGGTTGTTGATTATTTCTTGATGAATCATCAGCCTTCCTTTTGTTGTCATTCTGCCTTTCTGCATAAGTACGTAGTTTCTGATCCATCAAGTCGTTGGCCAACTCAATAGCATCATCAAGAGTTTTGGGTCTCATGACAACATTCCCATGAATGTTTATCAGGAAGTCCCACTGATTAACTGTCAACCTTTTCGGTCTCATCAGCAAGAAATTTAGTGCACATCAAGGCTAGTTCTTGGAAACGCTGCGTATAGGCTGCAACATCATTTCCCCTGACCCTAAGATTCCACAGTTCAATTTCAAGTTTCTTGATTTCACCTTTTGGACAATATTTGTCCGTCAACTTCTTCTTGAGAGTTCCTCAAGTCATAGCATAGTCAGCATCATGACCTAAGGTTCTCACATGGCCATTCCACCAGGTTAGTGCAACACCTAGCAGAGTGCAGGTAGCGAACTTCACTTGATTGTCAATGGCACAACCGCTAATGTGAAATACTGATTCCATATTTTTGAGCCATTGAGACAAGCCAACAACGCCTTCAGTTCCCTTGAAGTTTAAGGGTTGGCATTTCATGAAATCGGTATAGGAACAGACACGTGCAGGTTGCACATGCCTTCTGATTCCTCCACCCGAACTTTGGCTTGCATCATCCTGGGTAGAGTTTCTTTGGATTGCCCGATCGATCATAGCTTGAATGGATTCTGGAGTCATGGCGTCGTTTGCTCCTTGTCTTGTTACAGGTATGATTCTACTAATCACAAGAATACAATGTACGTAAAATATAATTACAATGTCGATACAAATGGATATGATAATAATTATTACACCACAACACAATGGAGAATGAATAAAATGAGATCAACCATAACATAATACATCAACATTTCATAACATAATGTCGAATCGTACATGATTTGTTTGGATACAAAATGACCACTAATGATCTAGTACATAAAATGAAAATACGTCCTAG
Source organism: Tanacetum coccineum (assembly GCA_026074375.1). Lineage (NCBI taxonomy): Eukaryota > Viridiplantae > Streptophyta > Magnoliopsida > Asterales > Asteraceae > Tanacetum > Tanacetum coccineum. Next base: position 10,670 of record BQNB010130131.1, on the reverse strand, counting down.
AGTCTATTAGCTGGGAGTTACCCATAAAACTTAATAGACTATACAAGATAGCTAGAAATGAAAGGTACAACTAACAGTTACTGCCGGTGTCCTCCACCGTATCAATCTAAGCTCTAGCCTCTAGTACATGGATACGCATCATTTGTCTGACTGCATCATCCTCAGCTCTCTGGCACTGCCACTCCACACGACTTATGTGAGTCTCCAGTGTCTCAAGTCGCGCCAATATTGCCATATTTTGAGCCTCAAAACTAAGGTAAGCCTGGCGTACCTCATGCAACTCTGTCTCGTAAGCAGTCCTCTGGCCTCTCACTACATCAATCTTGAGTCTAATGTCTCTGCGGTCAGTCCGAATGTCATGCAGCTGTGTATAGAAATCCTTACTCTCTTGCCCACGAACCTGTACCTGGTAGCTGACCCTCAAGTTGACTTCCTCAATGGAAGTCATCATCTTATGCTCAGAAGCCTGTAAAGCTCTAACATAACCAACACCATCTGCTCTGTCAGCAGCTCTAGCAATAGACCGGACATCATGACCAGGACTACGAATCAAACCCTGTCTTGCCTCAACAGTATCAACAAAATCATACTGACCCCTAGGTGGTCTAGCAGTAGCAGCAGAACTCTTTGCTACATCACACCCAGGTGGGGGAGCAGTAAGTACAAATCTCCTCCGAGATGGCATGTCCTCCTCGGGGATGTCATCTCATATACGAATCATGGCTGCCCTAAGATCTAATGGTGCCTGATCATAATCAGGGCTGGTGGGTGGTATAGGTGCGGCATCATGCTCAGCAATGCGTGCCTCTATGGATGCTAACATGGGTGGCTCAAGTCTGACAGTCTTCCGTGCCTTACGGAGGTGTGTCTGAGAAAAAGGACCCTAGTCTGAGGTGATCTATGTGTAGGTGCAGACTCATCAGTCTCAAATGCCTCTGTATCCCTAGCTAAGGGAACATGGTCAACAACAGGTACCGCAGAAGAGTCAGCCGGAGCTATGTGCTCCTCCTCCTCCTCGTCCTCAGTAGGCTCCTTATCCTCATCATCAGTATCATCATCATCATCATCATCATCGGAGGGCTCATCATCACCATCCTCCCCATCGGCAGGATCGTCAGTATGGTCCTCCTCGGGATCCTCCTTTGGATCCTCATCGTCATTCTCAGGCTCATCTGGATAGTCAATAGAATCCTCCTCCATCGACTCCGAGTTAGCAATATGTCCAGGTGACTCAGCAGTTGGTGAAGCATCATCAGTATAAGACTGGTCCTCGACCTGAATGTCGTCATCTGTTGGTACATGGTACTCCGGGTGCTCTGGCTCCGGAACGTATATCGGTACATGCACGTCAAACTCCATGGGGTCAGGCACGTAAGCAGGTGACAGTGGTGGTGCCTGCCCTTGCTGGGCAACCTCCTCGTAGGGGTACATCTTCGGAAGCTCACCGCAATATCACACGTGGAAATACCCCATGATAAATCCATTCGAAAAGAGATATGACGTATAGTAATGCAGACGATGCGTTGTCTGATGACATGGCTAATCTGTAACCATAATATAAACTCGTATAAGTATATTATATAAGACCAGCAGTAATATACGTAATGTAATATTAACACGTATATAACCTATGTAAGCACTTAGTATAATCAACTAATGCTAAAATGATGCATGACATGTAAGCATGTATACTAGATGCAAACTAGATGTAACACTACCCGTTTGCATGAATGTCCCTTTGAAAAACTTTTGAATGACGCAATGTTTGAAAAACGGTTATAGACCAAGTAAAAATATTTGACCTGGTTCTCTATAACCTTGGCTCTGATACCAATCTGTAACACCCCAAAATGGGCCACATCGGAATATGATGTTACCGGGGGGGTGGGGGGGGGGGGGGGGGGGGGGGGGGGGGAGGGGGTATTACTTCATAGATCAATAACACAAGATATGAGAACGACCTCTGTAAGAGTCGTTTGAAAACCGATACATTGAATTTCATAAATGGTTCGTTACAAAAGCTCATAAGCTTAACTTGTTTAACATGAAAAAGTAAAGATTTCACAACATAACAAGATCCCAAAATGTGATGCATGTAAATCTTTATGATAATATGACTTCAAAGACGACCATCCAATGTATCCATGACTTGCCACTTAATTGACCTTGAGAAAACATTTAAACTGATCCAACAATAAATGTATGTGAATTTATAGGTTTATAAATTAAATGGAGCGGATAGCAAGATTTCCCTGTAATAAAGTAACGAATACAATATCATAAAAATGTATTACGAAATGCACTAAGCTCATGACACCAAAGCTAAATAAACTAATGTGTCGACTAACAATAAATAGCGTAAGGCGTGGCGTGGCGGCATGACCAAGCCTCATCCCTTAGCGGCTATGGCGAAGCTTTTGCGTTTTTAAGGCGGCACAAAATATGAAAATATTTATATATTTATATTATATATCATATATATTGAGTTTACAAAAGTCGTTGTACATAATGAATAAAATAAAAAAACTATCCTTACATGTAATATTCTTCATTTTTAAAAAAATTATCGGAGTTGAATTCAAAAAACCTGCCATATACCACATAGGATCCATTCGAGACCAAAGCTACGGTCATATCTCATAATACACATAATATAATTACCAATAAAAAATACAAATTCTCTTTCATTGAAATTCATCACCATGAAATATGTTTGCAGCCTCATCAATAAGTTTATATTTACGAAAAACATAAATGCATTTAGTCGCCCCAATATTTAGGGTCCGTTTGGTTGGTAAATGGGCTTAGAATCGAATTTGGAATTGGATTAGGATTTAGAATTGAAATTGGAATTTGGAATTTGGAATTGGAATTGGAATTTGGAATCGAATCGAATTTGGAATTGGAATTTGGAATTTGGAATTTAGGCTTAGAATCGAATTTAAGGAATTGGAATGTGAATGAATGGAATTTTTAGTAACTAGAATCTCTAGGATTTGAAATCTGGAAGAATTGGAATTTGCCAAAGCCACCGCATGTTTAGTTGGAAGAAATGAAATGAAAAAAAAGAAATTATATTAAAATACTTAAAATTTAATTTGAGTTTAAATTTAATAAACTTAATATTTATATCTTATATCTATTGGGGAATTGAAACGGTTGCGTTTTGTCATCGGGTTGCTACAGTGGCTTTCTTGGCCCGATACAGTGCTTTTGTTGGGCTCCTAACTCGGGCCGGCCCATTTGTTTTTTTTTTAAATAAAAATTTGTTGGCATAAAATAGGGAAAAAATATATTACAAAAGTACCGATTTATTCAACAAAAAAAAAAAATACCTGTGGAAACATCTTCGTTACATGGATTGCATTAAACGGTGTCGTTTTACGCCACTAAAAATCATAAGCCCAAATATATGACACATATTTACCCAAATCCTATAAAATTGTATTAAAAAAAACCCATATAGCCAATAAAAACAAACATTTAAACATGAGACTTAACATATAAGCCCATATAAAAAAACAACTTATTAAACATGAGACTGAAAAAATAAATTCGCACTAAAAAAAAGGAAAAAAAAAGAAATAAAATAAAATAAAATTTTAACGCCTCGCAACAACGCGCAGGACATAAATGCCGTGCAGTAACGCACGATTGTTATTTAAGGCACACGTAATCTCATAAAATTATATTAAAAAAATTAAACCCATAAAACCAAAAAAAGAAACTTTTAAACATGAGGCCCAACACATAAGCTCATATAAGAAAAAAAAACAAATTACTAAACATGAGACCGAAATAATAAACCCACACACAAAAAAATAAAATAAAAAAAAAGCTCTGAAACAACGCGCGAAAAATTAACGCCCCGCAGCAAGGCGTTGCTACAGTGACTTTTCTGCCCCGCTACAGTGCTTTTGTTGGGCTCCCAATTGGGTCGGCCAATTTGGAGTTTTTTAAAAAAAAAAAATTGTTGGCACAAAATAGGGGGAAAAAAATACAAAAGTACCGATTTATTCAGATAAAAAAAATACCCGTGAAAGCATCTTCGATACCTAATAACTTTAAAATAATTGACAGTGTCACAAACGCACAACTCTAAATTGCATTACTAAAAAAAAGTTAAACCCATATAGCCAAAAAAAGAAACATTTAAACATGAGGCCCAACACATAATCATATATAAGAAAAAAAAAACAAACTATTAAACATGAGACCGAAACAAATAAACCCACACAAAATACAAAAAAATAATAATATTAATGCTCCGCAACAACGTGCGAAAAATTAACGCCCCGCAGCAACGCGCGAGTACTCTGCCTGTATTTACTAAATATATTACATATAAAAATAAGAATAATATTATATAAACTAATGTATTAAATATATTGTATTTTTACATTAAATGTAATAATATTTTTTTATAAAATGTGGTAATATTTCTTTAAAAATATTATATAAAATAATAATTTTATATAAACTATTATATTTAATATTATTTTCATAAATACTATTTTTTTTATAAAGTATAATTTTATAAAATATAATTTTATACTCCATCCGTCCCAAATTTATTGTCCCCTATTGACTTTTCAAGTCTTTTTCTTCCGACTTTGACCTTAAATATTTTTATTTATGTTATGTAATATTTGATGAAAATTATAACAATGAAAATACAATCAAAAACCAATCAATTCATATATTTTGCATCAAGTATAACATAACACAAACAAAAATATTTAAGGTCAAAGTTCAAAGAAAAAGACCGAAAAAGTCAATAGGGGACAATAATTTTGGGACGGAGGAAGTAAAACTATTAAAGTATAGAATAAAAAATATGTTTTAAAATTTTAATTTACATTTATTTTTAAATAAATAGTAATTATTAAATATAGTTAAATAATAATAATTATAACAATAATAATGAATATTATAATAATAATAATAATAATAATAATAATAATAATAATAATAATTAAACTTCTCTCTAATTTATTCTAATATCATGAATTTTTTATAAAAGTGATAATAATAATAATAATAAAAAAACTAATAAAAATTAATAATAATAATAATAATAATAAATAAATATTATTATTATTATTATTATTATTATTATTAATGTGAATTTCATTGAATTGTAAAGATTCCTCCGTTTTCTCCATAGAATGTTGAATTCCACATATATGAGATTTCGAGGGATTTTCATTTCATCCATTGCCAACCAAACAACAATAAGAATAGAATTCATATTCCGAATTCATTGAATCTGTCAACCAAACACGATATAGAATGAAATCAAATTGCAATTCTATTAAAATTCTGAAGATTCCGCGAACCAAACGGGCCTTAGTGTAGGATTGAAAATAGAAATAAAGGAGAAATAATATTATAATAAATATAAATATTATTTTATAGTATTGATATTGATGGAGATAGTATTTAAATTACACAGGCACTCACTGCGCCGCAATGCACCAATACCAACTATTTTGTTTAAGGGTATGTTTGGCGAAAGTAACTGTTGCTGAAACTGAAGATGGAGCTGTAGATAGAGATGGAGATGAAGATTATGAAAAGAGATTATTATTATAAGCTACATGAAGTAGCATTTGATTTTAAGAGATTATGAAAGATTTTTTTTTTAAATCTCATATAAGTCCATTTGCCAAACGAAACATATATTTTAAATAGTTTATTTATTTAAAAAATAATCACAATCTCTCCATAATCTTTGTTGTCAAACATAGCCTAAAACTTCAACTAATTTCCAAGTCTTTGTTACCAAGACTCTCACACATACGTCTATGCGATCTTTTCGTGAACATCTAAAAAGTACAAATCTTTTATATAATAAAAGAATTACATCATTTCGGAGTTTTCTATCAAATTGAATCTTATGAATTAAAAAGTTGGACCAATCAGATGGCTTGATTTTGGCCACTTAGCAAAATCGGCATTCTATTGGCCAATAAAAACATAATTGAATTAATTTTTTCAAGATTAAAAAATTTTGGTGGAGAATTTTGATGTAGAAAAAAAACACATAAAAATATGTGGTTCAAATTTTACGAAAACAAAACTTGAAAAAAGAGAGACATTTAAAAAAACATTAGTGGTTATAAATTTATTTAAATAAATTATATGGGTTAAGTTAAAATTTAAAAATTTACAAACTATATAATAACTTTAAAAAATAAACAAATACCCCTTAGACTTTAACGCTATTAGACTTTATATTTTAAAATACAACAAACGCAAATACTTCTTACTTCAAACAAAGATTTAACATTATTTAATCACATCTCAAATCTACCCCAAGAAAAACGTCGAAGCACATAAATTATCGTATATAAAGAAAAATAGATTTCTAGCTATTCATTGATGGGTTTGAAAGAAATTACATTTTTTTTTATTTTGGTTTAATACGTACTAAAATTATAACAATTGAATTTCTGAAAAAGTATTTATTTCATTGACATATTTTCTAAAGTGGAAGACAATGGTTCGAATATAACGAGGATTAGGAGAAAATTAATCCCCTTGTGGCTTCGGAGGTTCACTTCAGCCGACTCCGGGCTACCTAAAAGGGTAGTTTCGCTAGGATTAGTTGGCTTACAATATCGAATCAAAAAACAGGAAAATCAAAAAAAATATATATTACTAATTATCTTATTACGTAATTTATAAAAGATTTAATAAATTTATTTCTTCATATAATTTCTATAATACTCTATACATAACTTATAAAATAGAAAAAATAAAAATTATATATATTTTTTTAAAAACAATATGTTTAAACGCCGTGCATGCACGGGCATTAAAACTAGTTATTATTGATTGTAATATGATTTTATTTTAATAAAAGTGTATATGTCATAGATCACTTTTTATATATAAATTCCGAATATTTAGTTATTAGGTAACGCAACAAGCAATTCAAATCCCATTACTTTCGCTTAACTGTCGATCTATCGCAGCACTATACTCTGATTTTATTTAACTTTCTTTTATTGCCATGCAAAAAAAGTAAGTATTAACTTATAATACCTGTGTTTAGAAATAT
>BQNB010130129.1:0-18992 GCA_026074375.1 Tanacetum coccineum | reverse complement strand
TCTCTATATAGACACCATGTGTTGTGATGATATACATTCTTGTTTACGCCTCGCGTTTCCGCCTTGGCGGGGTGTGACAGGTCGATCGGGTGATGAGAATCGTTTTTTGTTTCGGTCGGAAAAGTCCGCCGGAAAAGTTTTCCGACGGCGACGTGGTGGTGGCCGGCGGAGGGGGAGGGGCTGCCGGAAATGGGGAGGGAGAGAGGAGAGAGTAAGTGTGTTTATGTGTGTGTTGTTATAATTTTTGTAAATGAAATTTTTTTATAAAACTTTAATATATATATTAAAAGTTTTAAATAAAGTGTAGGGTGTTTAATAGTTGAAGGTTGATTATGTAAATATTTCACAGGGACCAAAAGTGTAACTTTTGGTAAATATTGGTTCGGGACTCGTTTGAACTAGTTAACGGATGATTCAAAAGACGAAACTTGCGCCATTGCGTTTCAAATTATTTTTCCTATAAAAATGAGTATTTACTTGATAACATTTCATAAATGTTTTTATAATATTTATTTAAAATGTTTTGTAAATTATTGAGTAACACTGTTAAGCTTTGATCGAAAAATATATTTTGACTTGAATGTTCACGTTTTTAATTAAACGTTTTTGAATAAGGTATAAATAATTTATTAAATATTTTTATTTAATAAAGAGTGATAATTAAATATGATTTAATTATTTTCGTGTTGATACGCGTCGTGCGCGGCTTTCAAAACTTTGCGAGGGTATTTCGGTCATTTTCTAATTGTTTTCGGGTCTCGGGCAAAACTAAAAAGTTGTTCGGAATGTTGTTTTACATCAAATTGCTTTAGAGTCCGAGTCGTGAAAACGTGATCTAGCGGTTCGTTTTTGATAAGTCAACTTAAAAATAACATATATCTTCTCGTTTTCAAGTCAAATAATTTAAAAATAAATTTTATAAACGACAAACATGTAATAATAAATATGATTTATTATTTAAATATGTTCCGAAAATTGACGGTTGTTACAGTCTTCCCACCTTACGGGAGCGCCGTCCCGGTGCTCCATTCGACTTATTCGTCTCGGGTTTACTTGTGATGAGATGAGTGGATATACCTAGGTCATCGTCGAGGTTTTCAACGAAAGTTTGAATGAACAAAAGTCAAAAGCATCAAATATAAGCAATGAATATGAGCGAATGGATCAAATGTCATGAGAATCTTCAAAAGGAAGGATAAAATACATTACTCGAAGAAAAAGCCATTGGAACGAAGAATTTAACAAGTCGTCAATTCTTGGAAGCGGTTAATGGTTCATTACTATTAGATTATCAAGTTCGCGGCGGTCGATACACATTCGGAAAAATCCATATAACAAAGCACGAGTCGAAAGAAATTCATAGCCCAAGGAATGATTCATACGGACGAACACACGCTATGTCGGATAAACATAAGCCCACTCATTTATAATTTGTCACTTACAAAAAGAGGCGTCCCAATCCTTGTAAGTAAGAATTTATAAACTTATGGTTCGGTAATTTATAATTTCCTTATTCAAATGAAGAAGCGTCCTAATTCATTTCAATAAGATGATTATAAATCATCCTACTTAAGTATCGCCGGCACAAAAACACAATATCAAAACAATAGATTACGAAGCAACGTATACGATTCAAAAGCATAAAGAGAGTGTTCAAACTCGAAGTCAAATGATAGAATAACTAGCGAAATTGACAAACTACGCCGAATTTCAACATCATAAAAAAAATAATCGAAGTGATCAATATTTATATAACTGACTAATATAAGGTAAATAGTAAGGCGTCATACGATAGACGTAAGAAAGCGAAATCATAAGCAAGTATTAAATACTCGTTATCCATATAATAGTAGTAGAGATACAAAAGAGAGCTTATAAAGGATCAGGAAGCATGCGCGCGCGGATATCGGACAATGATGAAAGAATCTTAAATTTTTTTGAAAAACGGTTATAGTCTAGGTTTTGAAAACGACCTAGTTCTCTACAACCAGTGCTCTGATACCATCTGTAACACCCCCGAAATTTCGACAACGCAGCGGAATACCACTATGGGGTGCTACTTCATAGTCCATACACACAAGTCACAGAAAACGACCTCAAAAGAGACGTTTAAATAAATTTTCACATTCGTTATATTAAAATCAGAGTTTCATTAGGTCCCATTAGTAATGTATTAGAAACATTTTTAAAACGTTTGTCAAATAGTACTCAAGTTATTAAGCCTTCAAAAATATATATCCGCGCGACTCGAATGCTCCCAATGCTCCACTAGCAAAATAGTAACCTGAAAATACATGCTAAAACGTCAACAATAATGTTGGTGAATTCATAGGTTTAAGTAAAAAGCAGTATTGAAATAATTTAAGAAATATTTCAGAAGAAAAGTAGCGTTACAACATTTAAAAGTGTTATTTCCGAAATCCATCCGAAATCCAAGTAGTGATTTAATAAATCTAGTAATGTTCGTGTGCACTAAGATTCGAAGTAATGGTGGACTAAGTCGTATTCCAAGTCCAAATAAGTAAGGTAGACAAGAGAAACACATTCATCATGTCCAACACTTTGTATTATTGCACTAAGCTCATGACACCGAAGCCTTAACAAGTTTGTGCCCCAAATGTATAGGATGCTTGCCAACAACCTAAAAGTACTCCCAATGTTAAATGCACCTGATCAAACTAGTGACCCAAGGAAAGGTGGGGATTGTCAGTCCCGATAGATCTACCCATAACATTCGCGCTTACTATAATAGCAATTAACGGTTCATGAAAAGTAGGGACTTAAGTGGCAATATAGTGACTACTTAGGCAATAATATTCAGGCAGTAATCTGGATAGCATACAATTTAGAAAACACTTGTGTCCATAGTAAAACAATCATGTTGTTCAAAATTCACGGTTTTAAAGGTAGGTATTCAACGATCTCAAATCATGTAGTAACAAATCAAGCTTTAGTAAAAATAGTCATGTAACGCTTATGTAGTAGAAATAAATAAGTTCACTTAGTAAAACGAGCACGTATTCCCCTCGCGAGTTTATAAAACATTGAAAATATTGAAATGCGAGACTATGAACTCACCTTGATGTTGAAGAACGATTGACAGATAGGCATCTAATATGCACAACACAAACGGAAGATGAAGCAGCTCGATCAAGAAGTTGCGGTTTATCTTAACGGCTAAGACCCATTAGCCTAAGCTGATGTATTTGGGTTTCCCGATGAATGGTTACATCAACGCGAAGCGTAGATAAAGGATTTGGGTTTCAAGTTGTAAGCGTTTGGTGGTTGGTTAAATAAAATAAATCGAAAAGCAAACGCAGAGTGTGTAATATATTCCGTATATATTACACATGAAAAATAAACAATTATATAATTCATGTGGCGAATCATATAAGAAAGACAAACAAACAAGAGAATAAGTCGCAACCTATAATACTTTACACGTATTATTTTAAAAAAAGCGTAAGAAATATAATCGTAACAATATAATTCGACACGTTTTCGAAATTCGCTTTACTAGATAAATAAAAAGTTCTTGCATAAAAGTAAACACACGTTTTAAAGTTACGAGTTAGATAAATGACGTTTTAAAGAATTTTACAAAAGTTATAGTTGGGAATTATAAAATAATATTATATAATTTAGTATTTCGTTACGCGTTTTAACTAAACTAGTTATCTTGTTTATAAAAGTATATTTTTCGTTTCTTCAATGGTTTATCGTATCATTACAATTTAATAACCTTGAGACTATATTTCGTTCTTTTATCGGTTTTTCCAAAATAATAGAAATTTTAATGGAAAATATTAAGTATATAAATTTTTATAAATTTCGGCATGACCTAGTCGTTTACACGACGTTTCCCATTTTTACAAAATCCAACGTTTTCCGTTATAATCAATCCGTTGCAATTATTCGCGGGTTTCTATATATATATTTAAACCAGACAAATATAAGAAACAAAAATAAAATAAACCAAACACACCCGAAAGCTGTTAACCACTTAACCAAACACACCCGAAAGCTGCTGTCCCAAACGCACCCTTACGAGTCGTTGACCAGCGAAACAAACACCCCTATAGGTAGATTGAAACCCATTACCCAAGCACCTAATGACCAAATCTGCCAAATCCCCCCAAACTACACCATTGGGTGTTATTCAGCAAAACAAACGCCCCCTTATGGCTGCCCAGAACCAAACACACCCCTTGGCTAATTACTACAACCAAACGCAGCCCTGTGTGGCCACAACCCAACCCGAACGCACCCTTTTCGGCTGTTTTTATAACACAAACCACACGCACCCTAGCTGTGATTTTTCACAGCCAAACGCACCCCATTTGTAGGCTGACCCGACAACCCAACGCACCCTTTTGGTGCTAGACCAACCCGACGCACCCTGCTGGTGGGGTGTGCGGGGGTAGTGGTGAGGCTGTGGCGGCACAGCAGCCGAGAGAGAGAGAGGGCGGTGTGGGGAGATGATGACGATGGTGATGTTGGGGCGGCTGTGGTGTGGAGGTGATGATGGCAGCGGCTATGACATAGTGGGGATGGTGGTGATGAGATGCGACGAAGATGGAGGTGGTGGTATGATGAAGGTGGCGGCTGGTTGTGGAGATGGTGATGTTGGTGGTTGCAACGGTGGTGACGCGGCTGTAGCAGCAGCCGTGGTGGCAATAGGGGTTGCGGTTGATGATGGCAGCGGTGGTGTTATAGTGGTGCGTGGGATGGTGATGGTGGCAGCGGGGTAATGTGGTGGTGAAGTTATTGGTGCGGTTGCGGTGGGAGGCAGTGGAAGGGTGTAGCGGCGCGTGTGGCGCGTGACATGTTGGGTTGGGTAGATTATAAAAAAAATTTAAAATGGAAGATGAGGAAACTATTTGAAGCTCACGGAACTCCACCGGAAAACATTTTTCGGCGGCGGCGCCATGGTGGCCGGCGCGGTCAGGGTGCCGGCGGGTGGGATTGGGGGGGGGGGGGGGGGGAGGGGGGGGGGGGGGGGGGGGGGGACGGAAAGGAGCGGAGAGAGAGAATTATATGTGTGTGTGTATATTAGAGATGGAAATGAAATTTTTGTAAGAAAAATGTTATTTATATTAAAACTTTTAAAATTAAATGACAAGTATTACATAGTTTAGGGTGAGTTTTGTAACTTTTTAACATAGTTTTTATAACTATCGGTTCGGGACTCGTTTTTGAGCGACTTAACTGATGATTCAAATCTCGAAACTTGCGCCATTGTTTTTCCAAATTATTTTTCTGATAAAAATGAGTATTTATTTGATAGTATTTTATAAATATTTTCATAACATTTATTATAAAAAAAAATATTCGTCTATTTATTTAGTGAAGCCGGTTATGTATCGTCCGACAATAAAAATAAAATATATTCTAACCCATAATTCGCGTTATCAACAAAAGTTTTCGAATAATAATATAATTAATTTATTAAATATTTTTATTTAATAAATTATGATAATTTAACTTAATTCATTTTGGGTTCGGCGCGTTGTGCTCAAAATTTTTGCGAGACATTTCAATCATGCTTTCTGACTGTTGTTCGGATCTCGGGTCAAAAAACTAAAAGAAAAAAAAAATTGTAATCGAAATATCGTTTACATCAAAATTGCCTTTAGAGTCCCAATAATGAAAACGTGATTTAGCGGTTCGTTTTTTTTGATAAAATTCTATGAGTTATATTATTTACATTTGTTTTCAAGTCGGAATAAGTTAAAAATAATGTTTAATAAACGACAAACATTTAATAATAAATATGATTTATTATTTAATATGTTTCGAAAATGACAGTTGTTATCGGTCTTACCACCGTAGAGAGCGTCCGTCCCGGGTGCTCACAATTTGTTTTATTCGTCTAGGTCATCGTCGTGGTTCCAACAAAAAATAACAAAAAAATTTTGAGTGAACAAAGGTCAAAGCATATGATATATGCAAATCGATGTGAGCGAACTGGAATAAAAATGTATTGGAGAATCTTCAAATGGAAGGATGGAACACATGACTCGAAGAAAAGCCATTGGAACGAATCAATTTAACAAGTCGTCAATTATTAAAAGTGGTTAATGATTTATTACTATTAGATTATCAAGTTCGTGGCGGTCGATACCCATTCGGAAAAATCCATATAACAAAAGCATGTGTCCGAAGAAATTCATGAGCCCAAGGAATGATTCATACGGACGAACACACGCTATGTCGGATAACATAAGCCCACTCATTTATAATATGTCAACTTACAAAAAGAGACGTCCCATCCTTGTAAGTAATAATTTATAATACTTATGGTTCGGTATATTTATAATTTCATTATTCAAATGAGAAGATACTAATTCATTTTCAATAGTGATTATATATCATCCTACTAGTATCGCCGGCACAAAAACCAACATCAAACAAATAGATTACGTAACAACGTATACGTTCAAAAGCATAGGAAGAGTGTCTCCCAACTCATAAAGTGGAGTGGTAAAGTAATCGAAATTGGTGTTCGAGGGAGTAATTGAGAAATCAGAAAGTATGGAATAATCGAAGTGATCAATATTTATATAACTGACTAAATATAGTAAATAGTAGGCGTCAATACGATAGAACGTAAGAAGAGAAGTTTTATAAGCAAGTATTAAATACTCGTTATCCATATAATAGTAGTAGAGATACAAAAGAGAGCTTACAAAGGATCAGGAAGCATCCGCGCGCGGATATCGGACAATGGTGAAAGAATCTTAAATTTTTTCGAAAAACGGTTATAGTCCAGGTTTTAAAAACGACCTAGTTCTCTACAACCAGTGCTCTGATACCATCTGTAACACCCCCGAAATTTCAACAACGCAGCGGAATACCACTATGGGGTGCTACTTCATAGTCCATACACACAAGTCACAGAAAACGACCTCAAAAGAGACGTTTAAATAATTTGTTCCATTCGTTATATTAAATAGAGTTTCATTAGGTCCCTTAGTAATTTATTAGAAAATTTTTAAAACGTTTGTCAATAGTACTAAGTTATTAGCTTAAATAATATATATCCGCGCGACTCGAATGCTCCCAATGCTCCACTAGCAAAATAGTAACTGAAAATACATGCTAAAACGTCAACAATAATGTTGGTGAATTCATAGGTTTAAGTAAAAGCAGTATTGAAATATATAAAGAAATATTTCAGAAGAAAAGTAGCGTTACAACATTTAAAAGTGTTATTTCCGAAATCCATCCGAAATCCAAGTAGTGATTTAATAAATCTAGTAATGTTCAGTAGTGGACCACAAGATCGAAGTAATGGTGGACTAAGTACTATTCGAAGTCCAAATTAAAGTAAGGTAGACAAGAGAAACACATTCATCATGTCCAACACTTTGTATTATTGCACTAAGCTCATGACCCCGAAGCCTTAACTAGATTTTTGCCCCAATCGGAATATAGGATGCTTGCCAACACCCAGACACCTCTCAATGTTAAATGTACCTTGATCAAACTAGTGACCCAATGAAAGGTGGGGATTGTCAGTCCCGATAGATCTATCCACAACACTCGCGCTTACTACAATAGCAATTAACGGTTCATGATAAATAGGGATTTCACGGCAATAAGGTAACTTAGCAATAATATTCAGGCAGAAATCTGAATAGCATACACTTTGTAAACACTTATGTCCGTAGTAAAACAATCATGTCTAAAATTCATGGTTTCAAATATAGGTATTCACGATCTCAAATCATGTAGTAAACAAATCAAGCTTTAGTAAAAATAATCATGTAACGCTTCATATAGAAATCAATAAGTTTATGTAGTAAAACGAGCACGTATTCTCACCCCGAAAACAATTTAAGAAAACCATTAAAAGAGAAAAGGTGGGGCTATAAACTCACCTTGATGTTGAAGAACGATTGACAGATAGACATCTAATATGCACAACACAAACGGAAGACGAAGCGGCTTGATCAAGAAGTTGCGACTAAACTTAACGGCTAAGACCCGTAATATATTCCGTATATATTACATATAAAAATGAACAAGTATATAATTCGTACTGTGAATTATATAACCAAGACGAATAATCAAATAAATAATCGTGGTATATAATATTTTGCAAGTATTACTTTAGAAATGTGAGAAAATGATTAAAACAACACATTTCGACACATTTGCACCCTAGTAATTGTAGGCTCTTAGGAGCAATAGCATTCATAGCAAATAGATCTGGGATAGCATACAATTTTGACAAACAACTTGTTCCAAAGTAAAACCAAGCAATGTACATTCCCTCCCAGTAAGACAGTGTCTGTAAACACAATTAAGTGTTAAAAAGGGGGCTATGAACTCACAAAGTATTGTTAGGTAATTAGTACTGCGTAGTAAAAATATATGAGTTTGTAAAGAAGACAGCATGTATTCCCCTCGCGTTATATAAAACGTTTAAAAAAGATTTGAAAATGCGAGACTATGAACTAACAAGTAATTTGAAAAGGTATCGTTTTTGAGTAATAAAAATTATTACAAGTTTGTGAACAGACAATGTATTCTCCCCCAAAACAGTTAAAACAAGTAATATAGGGATGATGAAACCTCACCTCAGCAAACGGTGAATCGTTAATTACAACGTAGGAGAATAAAAGGTCAACCGTGAAACGACTCAACCGCACCTAATTACAAAGACGACGCTTTAGAACGACGAAAGTAAATCACGAAACGTTCGTATATAACGTTTATTAATAGAAATACGGACCACTCCATTTTGTTTTGTGCTTTACTTTCATTAACAAAAAAATAGTGTCTTTTCCGAACTCTCATTAAGGTTTAAATAAAACGTTACGCCATTCTTAACGAAAAGTTTGCCCCTATTCTTCAAAAGTTAACTATTTCTATAAAAGTTTATCCATTTTCCAGAGTCCCGACACCACATGAAACATTAACGTTATGCCTAATATTAATAAGTTGTTAAGATACCATTTCACACGCCTAACGCTCGAATTAGGAATATAAACTTTCTAAGTTTTCCTTTTTTTTTCTTTTCTAAAGTGACTTCCACTGTTTCATTACAAACGTTTCTATTTTAGAAACATCAAAGCGCCTGTACTGAAAATATGGTCCATGGACAATTGGCGTAATTATAGTACCTAGTTAATACATAAAGTGTCGCTTATACTGTTCTCCAAGGTTTCTTAATGCTCAAAGAACAACACCTGAAAAGTGTGTCCGAAAACCACCCGTTTTTAGAAATCCAAACAGCAAGCACTTTTATAAGTGTAACTTCACAAAACACCAAAATTTTTTCCGATTTGAGTAAAAAAAAATCTTGCTCTCATTATTCTCGACTTTATCTATAAAGCTAAAACGGTTTCGACGATCACCTACTAGTAACATCCTTCCGGACAACATTTCGGTTTTATACTTGAGCTCGATTCAGGAAGCCGAAGGGCTCCGAATCGCCGACCGAATTAGCCTGCTGATTACTGGTCATAGATCCATTTTTGGCCCGAAAAAATGTTCATCAGTTTCATTTGGTACATAACTATATCATTTTACAGATCTGATCTAACGTTCTATATATCTAAAACGACCGGGGGAAAATCATATACTAACCATATATCCTTTAAGCCTTTTAACAACCTTAAGACATTGTTTTATCAATCCCGTACCCACTTTTCATTTCGGAACAGAGTTGCATATTTCATATCAAATCACTTTATCAAAACCAATTCCACACACTCTTTCACCATAGTGCCTAATCTAAATCCTAATCCTCATAGCCAATACAATACCAAATCAAATCCACACTTATAAACTATTCCTCTCTAATCTCATTCCGTCATCATTGATTGCAACGACTCAAACATCAACATCATCCCCTGCCTTAATCACAATACTGTAGTTAAAGAAATATAAAGTACTGCATTAACTATTGACACTTAATTCATTTCTTTTTGAAAAACAAAACACAAACACATGGATTTAAAAAACCAAAAGTATAAGCAATAATCAAGGAATCAAAAAGAGTAGGAATAAGAGCTTACAAATTATATGAATAAGCTACAGAAATCAATAATCTGTGAAAAGGAAGGGAGGAAGGGTAAAAACCGCGAATAAGGGGCGAGTGTGTAGATGTCGGAGTAGATCTGGGTTGAACGAGGAAGCTTATTTGAAGCCTCACCGAAAACTTCACCCGAGGAACGTTATCTTCCTAAGCCGGCAGGCGCCAATGAGTTGTCGGCGTCGCGACAGGGTGGCCGAGGCCGGTGGGAAGGACGGGTGGGAGGAGGGGCGGAGAGTTTTTATGTATATGTGTGTGTGTAGGTTGTTTTATAAGATATAGTAAATGAAAAAAATAATATATAAACTTTTTTATTCTAAATATAATACAACTTTTTAAATGAATTAGAAAATGTTATAATAGTATAATGTTAAACAGTGTAACTTTTAATTATACTGTCTGATAAAAAAGCGTTTCCGAGACTCGTTTGGAAGGTGCGATCTTAACTAATTAATCGAAAATTTCGCGCGAAAACTTCGGCCCCATTGTTTTCTCCAAACTCATTTTTTCCTGATAAAAATAAAAGAGTAATTTACTTGATAGTAAATTTCATACAATATATTTTTACATAAACATTTATAAATAAAAATATTTCAGTTATTTAATTCTTGGTGATCAAAATAAAATTTTATAAACTCGAATAGTTAATCTTTTACTACAATACATTTTTTGGCATTAAAAAAGCGTAGAAAAAAATTATTCTAATATTTTCATTAAAATAAAACGTGATAATTAAATAACTTTTAAATTACTTTTTTGAGTACGGTACTCATGGCCGTCATCGTATTCAAATCAATCAAGTTTGAGAGAAATAAATTCTTGGAGTGAGATTAGAGGTGAAATAATAAATATAATTTAGTAATTTCTAAATAAGTTCATACAAAAATGGACAAGGATGTCCGGTTACGCATTAGATTATCGTATTTTTTTATATTGTATGACAAAAAAAGACACGCGAGCGCGATTGTTAGGGGGGGGGGGGGGGGGGGGGGGGGGGGAGAACCCCTCCCATCCCGCCCAACCCATCCCCCCCCCCGCACCGCCCCGCCACTATTTATCTCCCTCACCCCCCCCCCACCCCCCCCACATACCCAGCTAAAATTACCTCATACTAAATTACACCCGACCTGCCGCACCCCAAGATACAAGAGAAAGCCCACCCTATTTTGCCCAATCAGACTCACCCCCCACCTAACAAACCCACCAGTACACACTCTTGTTCACACAACTCACATATCAGATGTAGAACGATGGCAGATAGGCCTCATAATATGCAACCAACACGAACGAAATAACGCAAGCGCCCCGCTCAATCAGATGCAGCACCTCAAAACGCAACTCCCACTAGCACTAGGATAATGAATTACTAGGTTTATCTGCATGAACTAAACGAGTCAACGCGTCAGTTGATAAAAGGATTTAGATTTAAAGATTGCGTATAACGTTTTGAAAGGTTGGTAAAAAAAAATAAAACACGTAAAGTAAACGCAAAGATTGGAAGTAAAAATAGATTCCGTAATATATTACAATTCAGAAATGAACAAGTATCTAATTCAAATCGTGAATTATAAACAAAGAAAACCATTAAGTTTAGACAACCTTCATCCGAATTCAACCACTAAATTAAATAAGAACGTTCTGCTAGGCGTAAACGTACGTTATAAGTGTTCCCGACTTATGTTAAACGATGTATTGTAAAGTTTTTTACAAACAAATGTATAATGTTTATTTTTCTAGCTGACAATTATAAAATATAAAATGATATTTTATAAATTTATATTTCGTTTCCTCGACGAGTCGTGTCTAAAATAGTTATCTCATTGTAAAAGTATAGTTTTCGTTCGTTTATCCGGTAAAAGTATAGTTTTCGTTCGTTTATCCGGTTATTGTATAATACAAATTATTATATCTTTAAAATATAACTTAGTCCCTTTTAACTCGGTTTCTAAAATATTAAGAGGCTTTAGTAAAAACAATTCCTAAATAATAAAAAGTTATATAAATTTCGTCATGACCTTCCCGGTTATATAACGTTTCTCCATATTTTAAAAACCTAATGTTTTCTTTTCCACTTTTCAACAAACCGCGTGTTGCAAAATATCTACGTGTTTTAAATATATTTTTATATATATTTATAACTAATCAATTTAATATATATTACGATTATTTAACCATTAACCACCATTTAGTTCCGTTTTATTATTTATAAAGTCTCGTGTTTTAAATATTTCAAACATCCGCGTGTGTTAGATATAATATATATATATATATATATGTATATTTTATATCTAAACTAAACCAAATAATAAATATCATATTTATTTAACCATTGTTAAACCACTAATATATGTATCCGGTTTATATTGTAACACCCCCAAAATCAGGTCGCAGCGAAAAGGTAACAATGGGGTGCTACGTCAAAGTACAAAAATCAAGATATAGAAAACGACCTTAAATGGACGTTAAAAATAAGTTTCATACAGATGTCGATTACAACGAGATCAGAGTTCTCACGTAGTCCCATAGTTTTTTTTTGTTAAAAAGACATTAAATTTTATAAGACACAAGTTTTATTGAAATTTAAGAAATCAGAATCCCCTCTAAATAGATATCCCGCACGGCTCCCATCCAAGCTTATCCTCAGCACCTGAGATCAAAACATGCTTAAATACGTCAACAAAATTATTAGAATTCCATAGTTTATATCAGGAAATAGCGTGGACCACAAGATTTAAGTAATAAGTAGACTATGTAACACATAATCCATAGGTTTGTCGGTAAAAGAGTAGACCACAAGATTTAAGTAATAGTAAACCATGAATCATATTCAGTAGTCCAAAAACAGGTATTATTGCACTAAGACTCATGACACCGAACCTTAACACGTAATAAGTAATCGTAATATATGCCCCACGCAGTAAAAAGGATGATGCCAAACAACCAACGTATTATTCAAATGTTAAATGCACCATGAGTCAACTTGTGACCCCAAAGAAAGGTGGGGATTGTCAGTCCCGATAGATCTATCCACAACACTCGCGCTTACTAATATAGCAACTCACGGTTCATGATAAAAGGGGACTTAGTGGCAAGGGTACTTAGGCAATAATATGATCACGAAATAGCATACAGTTTTAAAACACTTGTGTCCGTAGTAAAACAAGCATGTAATTCCACCCCGTAGAGTTTGTAAAACAAGTAGATAGAAATGGGGCTATGAACTCACCTCGAGTGAATGGTAATCAACAAGTATTCACAATAGAAAAATGCGTCACGAAGGAATCCGAAGGCAACCTAATCCAATATAGGTCGTATAAGTACTAAACACTTTGATTATTTATAGGTCGTATAGCTCATCATACTATCGTTCGGGCTATCATAATTAAGAGGTCATGTAGTGACGTATGAGGAGCTAGGACACTTTAAATCGTAAATCCAACAACTCGTCGATACGCCACCCCGAAGAGGCCTCATTATGAAACTCCCTAGTAATATAGTACTTTGATTAACTAATACCACATATAATTCTATATAGCTACATCACCATCTAATCGTTTTAGTGAAATCATATTTATAAAGTAAAAACGTTTATAAGTATACTTTAGTAAAACTGGCGTAACTTTCTCGTTTTTAGTCCGTTTCTTTCGTTTCTTACGTCCACGCCTTCGTATTAAGACGAGTTATCAAAATATAACATTTTCAAAATTTGAGTTTTTCTGATGAATAGTGATTTTACTGTTCATAACAGTTATATATTTATTTTTATAGATTTAGTTATCGTAAATCTCGTAAATGTCGTAACTTATTCGTTTTAACTCCGTTTTTAGCGATTCTTTCGAGTACGTCTTCGTATTTAAAAGTTCTATTTATTTATGATGTTTTTCCAAAAATAAAGTCCCTGATGAACAGTAACTTTTTATAAAATTATTTTTATAAAAGTATTAATTATCGTAAACTTGTAATCGTCGTATCTTTTTCGTTATAAATCGGTTTTTCGAGTTTCTTATCATTTTGGAATCGTCATGAGACGTACTATTTTTATAAAATATAAAATCCATGTCCAAAAATTCGGACCAAAACAGCCCCTTATATATCTTTTGAGTTTATTTGTATAACTTTGTTTTTATATACTTTTTAACTACATAAATTAATCACAAGTCTTCCACAAGCCATTATACCATAATATATTCAACCACATAACACATGAATAAGTGTACAAAATTATAATCACAAGCAAAAATATGTTTTACATGTTTAAAAGCATCCTAATGGTGATTTTGCCATATAGAACTAATATACTCATAAAATCATGAAAATGAAAAGGTGAGGGCTTATAGATAACCTTAAGGTGATAAATGATGATGAGAAATATAATCTAAACCCTTGTTTAGATTTTTAAACCAAGCTTGCAAGATTAGAAACCTTAATTTCCCAAGAAACCCTAATTTCACTTTCTTTGCTTCAACACTTGAAAATACTTAACCTAACCTTCAAACCATCTTAGTAGGTCTTAGATATGTTGTGTGTATGCTTGTATAAGTGGTAGAAAAATTTGTATGGATTGAGTGGGAAGAGTGTTTTGAGCCGTGGGCTTCAAAGGAGAAAAAGGGAGAGAGTTTTGATCTTTTACACCAAGTGTTAAGTGTATGTATGTGTTTATCTCATATACATGTATTATATATGATCTAGCTAGTCAAAAGATTGCAATAGTGGTCAAGGAACACAAATGAGGGTCTTAAGGAAAGTTTGATCAAGATCACTAGCTAAATTTCTAAGTCTAAAGATGTGTACATTTCTAGCTAATAAAGGCTTATATTTCTATGTCTCCTAAGGAGTGAATTATCCCATGATTTCAAGGATTGATGTCACTAGATATTTACTTGCCATTTATCTTGTATAAAAGAAAGAATTGAAGGTATACTTGTATTTAATAAGTTGTAAGTAAATATAAGTTGTATACGTGTATCAATTGTATGTCTTGTTTATTTCCTTTATGTATATGGGCATCACATATGATATACTTAGGCAAAGTTTTATAAACTTTGATCATTATAAATAATAATGGTTATTTGTTGAAGCGTATATTTATTTTGATGGCTCCGGGTATGCCTAAACGTAGTTTATCGCGAAACGTAACGTTTTACGTAACTGATAAAAATAAAACATAATAAGTAAATTATTACTTTAGTAATAATAATATAATGATTACTTGACGTAAACTTTAATTTGTTTGGTGCCCGCTTACGCTAATTGTTGATTTTTAACTTACGCGATTTAACTATATAATAAGAATTAAAAGTAAACACGTACGAAAAAAAATAATTAGTAAAATAGATGACGTCATAAATGACCTAAAAATACGGAATGTTACAGATGGTTCGGTTTTTACTTTTTCAAAAACCGAAAAATTTCGGTTCGATTTCGGTTTTCGTCCAAAAACCGAACCATAAAAACCGAACCGAATCAGTTTTATAATGATATATAATTAATATAATATAAATAAATAAATAATAAATCTAATTTTTAAATTCATATTTATTTTGTGGGTAGAATTATAATACATATATATCCTAATGTTTATATATGTGTTCGTCATGTACGTGTGTTTACTTGACAATGTATCGTTACATATTAGGCTCATATGTATCGTTACTTGACAATGATTATATTATGTGTAATTTCACTTGCATATGTGTGTGTCTAATTTATATGTGTATACCTGTAGAAATTTGGTTAAACATTATTAGGCTCATATTGACAATAAAAAAAGAATAACCAATTTTTTACGTAAAACAAGTTTATCAATATAAATTAGCCACAACTAAATATAAACGGTTTGAAACAAAAAAAACAGAAGAAACCGAACCGAAAAAACCAAAAAACCGAGAAAACCGAACCGTCAAAACCCGAGCGGTTTCGGTTTTTGGTTTTATAAAAACCGACTATTTCGGTTTGGTTTTAGCTAAAAACCGACTCAAACCGAACCGTGCACACCCCTAATTTTGGCTAGTCACTGGTGCCAAAATATACTAATGGCACCTTGTACCTAGCCCTCTTAGGGAGTAAATGAGACGATACAACTCGTTAGATATTCAAGATCGGCTCATAAACTACTCGAAATCGACTCGATGTAAGTGAGTTGAGCTACTCAAGTTTTGAGTCGAGTTCGAGCTTTGCAAACCTTATGATATAACTTACTAACTAACAGTTCTAGTTAGAGCAAGGGGTGTCATGGCAATCAAAAGCCATGCCATTTGGGCCCTACCTGTGACACCTTACTGGCACACCATTTCAACACAACATTTCAAAATACCTCATCCTTTATAACATACCCCAACCCATGCCATATGGGTCCCACCACCCACCATTCAAATAAAATTACTATACGAAAAAAGAAAATACATTTCGAAACTAAAAAATCAAATAAAAATACGACATACGAAATTTAAAATACGATACGGAGATTTATTTGATTCCG
This sequence comes from Tanacetum coccineum, assembly GCA_026074375.1. Taxonomy (NCBI): domain Eukaryota; kingdom Viridiplantae; phylum Streptophyta; class Magnoliopsida; order Asterales; family Asteraceae; genus Tanacetum; species Tanacetum coccineum. Next base: position 2,469 of record BQNB010130129.1, on the reverse strand, counting down.
AATCAAATTGTACCCCAAATTCCAACCTGAATAAATCATCATAAGCTTGTTCTTGCCTAATTCTCTCATCCCACTCTTTTTCAGCCATTGCTTCTTCTTCTTCTAATGTTTCTCTTAATGCCTCTTCATCTAAAAGTAGTAGTTGTTGTTCTTTCTCAGTAAAATATCCATCAGTAATATATTCATCACCTATCTCATGTTCATCGGCCGATTGCTTTACCGTTGGAAATGAAGAAATGGGAGACATGGGTTGGTATGTTGTTGTGATGATGAACCACCCATATGGGTTTGTGAGCCGTAGTTGGGGGTTGTGTAAGGTTGTTGTGGGATTGCTTCGTGTGGTTTTTCGGGTGTCGGGGGATTGCTTTGGATAGTTTTCTTATTAAACATTGTGAGTTTTTTTTTGGTAACCATGGTTTCCGACACATTGGCCGAATAATCCACGGGTTTGAACCCACCGCCAAACATACTCAAACCAGGTAAAACCCTTCTTTTTCAGGAGGTTAGCGTGGCCACTAAACATTGTGAGTTTTTTATCCATAAAAAGTGGTTTGAATATGCGAAAAAATGATGGAATGAGTTGAGTATTTATAGTAAGAAAATGAATTAAAATGAGAAAACTAGCCGTTGGAATTTAATAATACAATACGGAATTAAAAAAATACGGAATTTAAAAATACAATACGGAATTTAAAAATAAAGTACGAAATTTAAAAATAAAATACGAAATTTAAAAATACAATACGAAATTTAAAACACAATCGTCCTAATTGTATTTTTCCCATAGCCAAACAAATTTTGTATTAATTTGTTTTTCTATTTTTGCCGCTTTTCTATACATAGCAAGATTCATCTGGTAATCTTTATCAGATTCTTGTTTCTAAAAAGTGTCGATCAAAGCTCGGCTCTCTTGTGGAATGTCATTACTTTTCTCGTATGCTTTTCTCAGATCGTCTTTAGTTGTGCTTGCATTGCCAAATTGGACGGCTAACTCAATAATCGCTTTCTGACGAACGTTATCTTCGTCAATAAGTTTTTGAACCAAAGCTTGGATTTCATCGATGTGTGTGGAAGTGAACAAGCCATATCAGATTTTTGTTTGGGATTAAGTGTGAAAATTTTAAGTAAAATAGAGTGTTATTTAGAAGCAAATAACATATCCAAAATTAAGATATTTCTTGTCTTGTTTTTTTAACGGCAATTTAAAAAAAACTAGCGAGACGCTAGAAAAACAAATTACACACAAAGAGTCATTGGGCTTTGTAACCACATCGACCAATTAGAAGAGACATTTTTCCTCTACTAGAACACCACTCAAACGAATGAGACACAATACGATCAAACATGACGTTTTTCTTCATCTTCACTCCTCCAAAGATAACATTATTTCGATATTGCCACATTACCCACATCGCCGAGATGAAGATGGCTTCCAAAACACCTCTAGCTTTCTGACGAACATTAACAACATCAATCCAATTAAAAACATCATCTATCACCCCAAACGTAGGTTAGTCCATGCCTATCCAACGAAAGATCCTCTTCCAAATCTGGATAGCGATATCACACTTCACGAAAACATGATCATTGTCTTTCATTGCATCTCCACACGAAGGGCATAAAATTGAAGGAACATCTATCCCTCGCACCATAAGATTTTCTCGGGTCGGTAATCTGTCAAGAATTAGTCTCCATACGAAGATGTTCACCTTTATAGGAACTAGATTATTCCATCTTGTCTCAGAATCTCTTGAATGAAGAATTTTTTTCGTCAATATGCTTACGAATGCAAGCAACTGTGAAAGAACCATCGTGTTTCATCGAACATTTCCAAGTATCTTCTCGATCAGATAGCTCCAAATGATGTAACTCTTGTTGCATGTCTATATATTGCTCACCGGTACGACCTCTTTCTGACATATTACGGTGCCAATTCCAGTGCCATTGATCATCCACGCATCTATCGCTCACCATGCATTGTTTATTACCCTCCATGGCATAGACACGAGGGAACCGCTCTTTTAACGACCTGGTGCCCACCCACACATCCGTCCAGAATCTAGTAGCATTTCCATTTCCAATCTTTTTTTTCATGGTCGAATAGTCAACAATGTTTTTGATATGCATTTAGTGAATAATTTTTAGAATAGCACCCCACACTCCAGTGGCTTTAGAAATACAATATGTATTGCCAATGCCCCCATTATGACCATAAACACTTGCTATTACCTTGGTCCATATCCCTTTTTTATCCATATGAAACCTCCTTTTTTATCCATATCCCTTTTTTATCCATACAATATGTATTGCCAATGCCCCCATTTAAATTATTCAATGTATATTTTCAATGAAAACCAACGGCTACAATTTGAATTTGTTTGTCTTCTTGTGCATCGTTTAAACGACGAGAATGCAATTGGCGAGCAAGTGGCGAGTGAGTGACAACATTTGGGGTATGGTGGCGAAGTT
>BQNB010130128.1:0-18992 GCA_026074375.1 Tanacetum coccineum | reverse complement strand
GGCTAGCATTAGTTTGATGCCATATACGATGTATGAGAAATTGGGGCTAGGTAAACCAAAAGCTACCAGAATGAGTTTAGAACTTGTGGACATATCAATCTAATACCCGAGAGGAATCATTGAAAATGTGCTCATAAAAGTTGATAAATTCGTCCTTCCAATAGATTTCGTTATCTTAGATATGCCCGAAGACTCAAGAGTTCCTATTATTTTAGGAAGACCATTTTTGGCAACCGCTCGAGCAATGATTGACGTGTTCAACAAGAAGATAACGCTAAGGGTTGGAGACGAAGAAGTGATCTTTGACGTAGATAAATCAATCAAGAGACCGCCCACTAAAGACGATGAATGCTACAGGATTGATGATTTAGATGATACAATCAACGCAGAAGCTCAAGAATTACTAGCAAATGATGAACCTGATTCGTTTCTATCAAGAGGGCTGGAAAAATCAATTGATCAATCAGACCTAGAAGACTGTGAACTTGTTGAATGTAATAACAATAATGATTCTAATAAACCAATACGGCGTATTGCGTCTATCAATACGCCATATACAGTTGACCAGGAAACAACAGAACCTGATAAACTAGAAAGAGAACACCTTTATTCGGCTAGTGCTAACAAGATCGATGAGAAAAACCTGAGCTGAAAGATTTGCCTAACCACTTAGAATACGCTTACTTGCATGGTGACAAATCCTTTCCTATAATCATTTCATATGAATTATCCGATAAAGAGAAAAGTTCACTTTTACAAGTATTGGAGAAACGAAAGGGAGAAACGAAAAGGAGCAATCGCTTAGAAAATGACAGACATCAAAGGGATCAGTCCATCATACTGCACACACAAAATTCTAATGGAGGACAACTTCAAACTGGTCATTCAACCCCAAAGGCGTTTAAACCCAAAAGTGCAAGATGTGGTTAAAAAAGAGATAGTTAAGCTACTTGATTCCTGGCTTATTTATCTAATCTCAGATAGTTCATGGGTTAGCCCTATTCACGTTGTACCAAAGAAAGGAGGAATGACTGTGGTTCTGAATGATGATAATGAATTAATTCCCTCTTGCACGGTTACAGGATGGCGAGTATGCATCGATTATCATAAACTTAACGATGACACTCGAAAGGATCACTTCCCTCTTCCCCTTATTGATCAATAGAACATTTATGTGGGAATGAATATTACTGCTTTCTTGATGGATTTTTAGGATTCTTCCAAATTCTAATCACACCCGAAGATCAAGAAAAGACAACACTCACCTGTCCTTATAAGACTTTTACTTACTGAAGAATGCCTTTTAGGTTATGCAACGCTCCAGCTACCTTTCAAAGATGTATGACGGCAATTTTCCACGACATGGTAGAAGACTTTATGGAAGTATTCATGGACGACTTCTTGGTATTCGGTCACTCTTTTGATTGTTGTCTAACTAATTTAGATAGAATGCTTACTAGATGTGAAGAAACCAACCTGGTGCTGAATTGGGAAAAATGCCATTTTATGGTAAAGGAAGGAATTTGTTTAGGACATAAAATTTTGGGGGCAGGTATTGAGGTCGATAGAGCTAAAATAGATGTGATAGCTAAGTTTCCATACCCAACAAATGTAAAAGAATTTAGAAGTTTTCTAGGGCATGCTAGATTTTACCGAAGATTCATAAAAGACTTTTCCATGATCTCTAAACCAATGACAAAACTTTTGATGAAAGACGCAAAATTTGATTTTTCTGATGATTGCAAAAAGGCGTTTAATATTTTAAAAGAGAAATTAACCACCGCGCCTATCATAATTTTGCCCTATTGGAATGTGCCCTTTAAATTGATGTGTGACGCTAGTGACTTTGCTGTTGGAGCCGTTTTGGGACAAAAAAAAGATGGGAAATTTAAACCTATCTATTACGCCTGCAAAACTCTAAATAATGCGTAAGAACATTACACTGCCACTAAAAAAGAACTTCTTGCAGTTGTTTTCTCCTTTGATAAGTTTCGTCCCTATCTTATCTTATCGAAAACTATTGTCTACACTGATCATTCCGCTTTGAAGTATTTATTTAATAAACAGGACGCCAAACCAAGGCTCATAAGGTGGGTTCTGCTTCTTCAAGGGTTTGACATCGAGATTAGAAAACTTAGTTGCATATCATTTGTCAAGAATTGAAAACCCGAAGTTAGGTACATTCACGGAAGAGGAGATCGCTGATGAATTTCCTGACGAACATCTTATGGCATTAAAAACCAAGATCAATAACGATGAACCATGGTATGCAGATTATGTTAATGATCTCGTTGGAAAAATTGTGCCTCCGAATTGGACACCTGAAAAAAGAAGAAGATTTTTCTCTTAAGTGAAGAATTATTTTTGGGATAAACCATACGCATTCAAGCTATGCCCAGACAATATAATGAGAAGATGTGTTGCTGGAAACTAAATCTTTGAAATTTTGGCACATTGTCATTCCGGACCAACTGGGGGTTATTATAGTGCGTCGGTAACTGGAAGGAAAGTTTACGAATCCAAATTCTTCTGGCCTAGTATCTTTAAGGATGCCAAAGATTACGTGATGAGATGTGATGCATGTCAAAGATCAGGAAACATATCATCAAGAAGTGAGATGCCTCAAAACAGTATTCAGGTATGTGATATATTTGACGTATGGGGGTTAGACTTTATGGGACCCTTTCCTAACTCGAAGGGTAACAAATACATCTTAGTGGCAATTGATTACGTATCAAAATAGGTTGAAGCTCAGGCACTTCCTACGAACGATGCGCACGTTGTGATTAAATTTTTAAGAAGGCTATTTGCAAGGTTTGGAGTTCCTAAAGCATTGATTAGTGATCGGGGGACACATTTTTGTAACTCTTAGTTGGAAAAAGCCTTACAAAAATACTGAGTAACTCATAAGTTGCCAATAGCATATCACCCCCAAACTAATGGGCAAACCGAGGTAACCAATAGAGCTATTAAACGTATCTTAGAAAGATCGGTTGGATATAATCTGAAGAATTGGTCCGAAAAGTTGGACGATGCATTATGGGCATTCAGAACCGCCTACAAAACGCCCACAAGATGCACACCTTTTAGATTGGTTTATGGAAAAGCATGTCACTTGCCTGTGGAGATCGAACATAAAGCATATTAGGTGCTAAAACAATGTAATATGGATCTCACAGCAACAGCAAAAAACCGTTTCATGGAACTTAACGAATTGATGGAATTAAGAGATAATGCATACGAGAACACCCGGATCTACAAGGAAAGAACTAAGAAATGGCATGACTCTAGGCTTCGAGGGGACAAAGATTTCAAGGTAGGAGACCTAGTATTACTATTTAAATCTAGATTCAAGATGCATCCGGGTAAGCTCAAATCGAGATGGTACGGTCCAAATGTGGTAAAAACTGTGTATCCATATGGGACCGTGGAAATCACAGATAAAAACGGAGTCAGCTTCAAAGTCAATAGACAACGGTTAAAAAAGTACCACGAAAGACATATTGATACGGAAGATAAAGAAGTGGTGGAATTCGAAGAATACGCAACGAGTGAGAAGCTGAAGAAAAGTCTAACTTAAAGACTTCACTGTAAACAAAAGTGCTTTCCGAGAGACAACCAGGAATGTTATTTAATTTTATCGAGTCTGTCTTCCCAGACATCAATACGGCGTATCCGCTCCATACCATACGGCGTATTGATTGTCTGGACGTTATCAGTCTTTACTTTTTATGCACTTTAAAAACATTATTGTCAGTTCTGGCAATACGGCGTATTCATGCACATGATACGGCGTATTCACCAAAACTGACCCGTATTTAGTTTGTTTAGTTTAGTTTAAATTAACCGTAGGTACCAAGATAGGAATACACATGTTTTTCCTATGTTTTATACAGGACCTCGTGAAAGAAATATCGACGAATATTGGTGGAGAATTTACAAATCTGGAGATCTTGAAGTGTTGGAGTCTTGAAACTTCAAGGCGGCTGTTCAACACAATCTTGCTAATAAACTCAACATGGAGAATCTACCGAGCAAATATCAGGGGAGTTTCTCATTCTAATTCTTTTTAATTCCCGTATTTAATGTTTTATCTATACAACGAGGACGTTGTATAATTCAAGTGGGGTGATGGAATTAGAATGTTTACTTGTCCTAATTTTCACACTAAAATTCTTAAATTATGCTTAAATTATGCGCAAATTTAAAAAAATTTCAAGCATACTTTTGTGCAATTACTTGATACATAACCCGCACACAATAACCCTTGTTAGATATTATGAGGATTTAACCTATCCGTTTCCAAATGTTTACTCAAATTCTACAAAATATGAGTGTGACGGTGATGTAGTAGACTTTAGAACTTGGCTTGGTATATCTATTCGAGACCGCAATAATGAGTATTGTGGATTTAGATGGAGTAACTTGTTTATATTGGTAAATTTTAGGATTACACCCAAATCGCATTTACATGTTTCTTATTAACTAACTACACCCGTTAGTTAACCCCTGTATAAACCTTTTGTTTACTTTTATTTTAAGAGTAAGATACCCCTAGAATAACCCGTAGAGCCAATCCTTTAGGAACTACACAAATTATTTGTTTCGGTACACCTTTACACCTTAGCCTACCCTGTTAGATTAAATTTATTTTACAGTTGCTAGTTGCTTAAAGTGTAAAATTTGTATTTCCCGAGTTTTGTGTCTATTTTGGTACGGTTGGAAGAAATTTGCACATTGCAAAGGAGAATGTATATTATAGTCAAAACTCATGTATTTTTACTACTATCATAATTAATGGTACATCCAAAGAACAAAGAATTATCGAAGGAATTATCCGGAATTATTATGATCGTGAAGATGATGAAACTACACCGAGTTTCATAGTATAGTATTAGCAAAAAAAAAATTGAAAAATTTTGAAAAATCGCAATAAAAAAGAGAGAAGGAAAGTTTAAAGATAATCATTTCGCAATTACCGAAGGAATTACACGAAGGATCGATTATTCGTTGATACAAATCGACGATGTAGAGTATTGTATAAAGTGGAAGATATCGCCACTTGCCTTGTAAAGTATGGGCTGATTGGGAAGTTGACCGTTATGGGAACGCCAACTTAGGTTGTTGTTTTTGATATATGACCAAGACGTTGTAAATGGTTGTGTCTTTATCATGGTAACGGTCAGGAAAAAGTGTCTAGCAACTTGTATTTTAGACTTAATCTATTTGTTTCGTAATTTTTATTTAACAACAATTTAATTCCCTTTCCTAATCATTAACCATGGGTTTTACGCGAATAAGGATGTGATCGAGCGTGCATGTCTATTCCGTCGTTACGGCCATGTATGCATGTCTCAGCTTCCTTGTTGGTTTATTACTATTGATGAAAGTTAGAAGATCCCTACCCTATAGCATTCTTCATCCTAACCGTTGGTTAAATTCGAATGAGGATGTGATCAAACACACATGTCTATTCCGTCGTTACGGCCATGTATGTGTGCTTCAGCTGCCTTGTTGGTGTCGTACTTGTGGTGAAAGATTATAGAATGATCAACCCGAAGCCTTATCTTAAAAACCCATATTTACCTTTATAAACTTGTTACTCCTTAGCTTTAGCGGTGGAGATGTGTATCCTTGCCAAGCTTATGATAGAATACTCGTCACGACCAAGCAATTGAGCGAATTAGTTGCATGTTACCACATAGATTAGTTGAGTGATTTGAGTGTTTTCATCTTCCTATTTCGTGAGGTGTTTGGTTGTGTACTTGTAATAGATCAAGTATATGCTTAACGGAAAATATCCTTTGGGATACATTTTTTATAGACTTCTAAAGGCTACTTGAGGACAAGTAGGATTCAAGTGGGGGCATATTTGATGACAACGAATAATGTCTTTTTTATAGCATCATTTATCCCAAGTATTTAATCCATTTTGTATAATTATTGCAAAGAATTGTTACTTAATCGTTTATATTTGAGAATTGCAGTAATTATGGAGTAGTTAGTGAATATTAGCAAAAGGCGCGCATTCTGGAGCTTAAATGAAGATATTTTGAAGATTACTATTTTAAAGACCAATACGCCATATCCATCAAGGAAGATACGGCATATCTGTGCCTGCACTCACCAAAGACCACAAAGGAAAGAAGATCAATATGCCGTATCCAGAAGAAGTCAATACGCCGTATTGAAGATATAGTATGTAAATATTTTGGAAGATATCAAAAGTGGTCCCTACTCCAAGAAACTCTAATACGTCGTATCCAATCCCTTGGATACGCCGTATCGAACCGACTTCCAGACCCTATAAATACAAAACTCAAAAACGAGTTTTAAGTGTGCTAAATCATATTCTCGATACCTAAACCACAAAAGTCGATTTTCAGAGGAGAAAAAGAGCAGAAGAGGTCTTGCAACGCATTCCAATCCATGAGAATTACAACCGTGTAATTCTTATATCGTTTATTGTTTTTTTGAGTATCATTCATTAACTTCGGTTAGTTTACCTAGGCTAAAAACAATCTACTCTTGTATTTATTATGAATTTAAAGGCTAATACCTTCTGGTATTAGCCATTATTATGAAGATCTGAATGTTTAGGTTTAGTTTATAATCTCGCTGCTTAATTAATTCGCTGCATGCTTGTTTAGGTTTATCAATTCATACTTTTTACGTTGCTTTTGTATGCGACCATATCATTTTCCCCAACAGGATCTAGTGATTACGGACCAAGTAATCAAGATCCAAGTAGCTCTCCATGAAGTGATTTAAACATCTAAATCATAGGACACTAGTATTGTCCCTTCTAAAATCGTGCTAAGGGATACCTTCTTGGCTTAACTATTAACAGAAACTGCCTTTGTTTTATGATACATGTTTGACTATAGGTGAAGTCTAAATAATTCAACAAATAATGTCTGATTCTTGGATTAGTTGGACAAGTGTACTACTAGTGTATAAATCCATTAAGCAGTAAGTGGGTAAAGTCTCTATGAGCTAGGTTTAACAAGATCACCATTGCTTTAATCCCTAAGATAGATTATAATCAAGTAATAAGGATGCTTTATGCGGATGCATTAATTGTGACATAATTAATGTGTCTATGTCTTAGGATGAAGTCCCGCCTAAGTCTAAGAATGATATGCCTCTTCGAGATAAGTAATCATTGCACTGAATAAACAAACCAACTTCTAATCGGATTAATGATGACAAATACAGTTTTCTATCATAAGGCTCAATCGCTCTTTTATCTTATGTTAATTTGCTTGTGTGGGTTAAAGTGTCTTGAATTGATTGTAGTCACCAACCAAACCCGTGCCAGTCTCTCAGGCTGAAGCCCCACTTTTACTTGTTAGAATTAGGATTAGAACTAACATAGGATTAACATAGGTTTGACTTAGATTAGATAAACCAAAATATAAATAAATTGAGAGATTTAACCTCGCTTCAAGTGTTCGACACCCTACTTACCACGAATTTACCATCGACTGGGTACACTACCCGTTAAAGTGTTGTTTTTGGTTAAGTCGGAAAAATATAAATATAAAACTTGAACTATCATAAATAAACACCATACAACGACACATCAATCGACTTGTTACACTGACTTGTCGACCTCCCGTGATAAAACCTTTTGTTGCACTCATTATTTGTGCAAGATACCCCTAGATCACCCATGTTGAGCCAATCTATGTTTTCACCCTACTCTATATGTTTCGTTACACCATTTCACCTTAGCCTACCATGTAGTCTTTATTTTCTTTGTGTTGAAATCTCTGGCTACTTAAGTCCATGGTTCGAGGGTAATAAGAACAAAAATTATATGCATTCATGGAAGACCAATCAGTTATGATCTATAAAGACCCCATGTATCACCATTTTTGACATTGTTTATCTCAAGTGGGGGCATGTGCGTATAATATTGGATGTTGTAGGGGAAATAATTAAAGATATAAACTCCTGTAACATTTGCATATTTATCATGAAGAAAATGAAGAAAAGAAAGTGAAACAAAAAGTCACCCATGTGCTAAAAATGTAAAGATGGTGCAAAAAAGAATGGAGCTAGTAGCCTATTATTACACCAATTCATCCCAATACTTATGAAGAATAGAGCTAGTAGCCCATTATTAAAGATCAGATTTTCGGACTTAGACTCTTGGACCTATGGATGGACAGTAGCTAGTTATGACAACCTCAGATTACTTTAGACTATTTGTTTTGTGTTTTTATATTAACAACCATTAAATGTGTATCCCATATCTATCCTAACCCCTTTATCACCCTTTAAAACCATATTACCCTTGTTGCCTTCGATAATTATTTAGACCCTAATTCTAACTGGTGCAGATTTGTGTACTTTCCAAGCTTATGATAGAATACATGTTATGACTATACAATTGAGCGATCACCCCGAAAATTAAACACTTAGACTAGTGGAGAGTTGAGTGACTTTTTATCCTCTTTTCGTGAGGTGTTCGACTTTAATGTTTTCTAGCATAAGTGTTTTATAGATTCATTTCTGGAAGTTATTCTCGAGAAATCTTTTTATGAAATGTTCTAACAGTATCTACTTGAGGGAAAGCAGAAGTCAAGTGGGGGATATTTGATAACATCAAATATTTAATACTTTTTAGTGGAAAAATACCCCCTATATTACCTGCAAATGTTTCACTAATACTCGAAAATGAGATATTTTCTATCATTTTGTAGTTTTCAGGTGAAACGCAGGAAAATGACAAGAAACAAGGGAAAAAGGGCTTAAAGTGTAATTTTCTGAAGAATGTTACGGTGTAACACCAAAAATGGTTACACCGTAACATATATTAAGCAAGTACGAAGATCAAGGACAACTTTACGGCGTAACACCATATCTAGTTACGCCGTAACCATGTATTTTGAAGGAAATCTTACCCAAGATAGAGTTACGGCGTAACACCCCTTACGGTTACGCCGTAACCATGAAGATCCACGAATATAGAATGAAGATCACGTACATATGGAAATTATTTGAAGGTTACGGCGTAACACAATATCTGGTTACGCCACAACAACTGCTTAATTATGGAATGCCGTGTAAGAAGGTTACGGCGTAACACCTTTATTAGTTACGTTGTAACAGGTTTGATACCTATAAATAGAGGCCTCATTCAAGCTATTCCGACATCACTTCCTCCACATCCAATTGGAGAGGCGACAAAGGCTTCCAACCTTCGAAGAATTCCACCTGAAGTCCAAGGGATATCACACTTTACTTACTTTTTGTATTTAATCATTCAAATACGAATCTTTTAAGAATTATGAGCTTTCAATCTATAATTACCTCTATTTCTTGTTGTGTTTCCGTTACCATGAGCGGCTAAGCACTTAAAGTGTTGGCCTAGTTATGTAATTACTGTTGTTATGATGTTTGTTTCCTGTTAGATTATGGTTTCGTTAGATATTCCTTGACTATCGTGTAACCCTGGGTTTTGGTAGTACGGGTGGTTTGGACCTTGCTTGCCCTATTATTAGATTATCTAGTCAATATAGGATCCATCGGGTACTAGGGAGGATCTATGACTCTAACCCCTAGTGTAGGAACTGACCGGTCTCTGCACTTATCACTCAATATACTTAAAAAGCACAGGAACTCTTTTAGAGGGAGTTAATAATCTGTATAGGTTATTAGATCAGTTTTTAGAATAGTTGGGATTAATCACTGCAACCTGGATATCCTACCTCCTATACGATTTGGACTGAGTCGGAATCGCGGGAAGTAGAGGATAGACTATATATGCCTATTCAAGTCTATCGACCATAGAAACCACTAATGAAACCATAGTTTAACATTGCACAGGAAAATGATTTCATAACAATAGTAATGAAGTAACTAGGTTAACACGTTTTCTCTCCTGATATCTCCAACTCTTTTAATTTTCAGTATTTACTTTTATTGTTATTCATCTCAAATCAATTCAAAACCATTTTTTAAACGTGACATTTCAAATTAAAACTAATTACAACTTAGCTCTTGGGACGACCTCGGATTTACCATTCTGTACTACCCACGATCGGGTTCTCTGCCCGTTAGTGCGTTGTTAGGTAGATCGAGTTTTATAAATTTAAAACTTGACAAAAATATATTTTAAAATAAAATACACATCAATTCGAGTAAAAGTAAAGTTGTTGCGTCTATAAGTAAAAACAAGTATTGTATCTCACAGCGAGATATGAAAATGAGTTTCTAATCAATCATGTAATGAGTTTGTAAACGTTCATGTATCCGAGTATATAAATGAGTTACGAAATCAAGTATGTAACCAAGTATGTAGAATAGTATGTAAAAGAGATTGTAAATGGATATGTAAACAAGTTGTAACGAGCATGTATTCTCCCCCGAGATTTGTAAAGTAAATGCAAAACAAGTGAAATAGGGGCTATAAACTCACCTCTAATGAAAGTAGTGATTATCGCAAAATCAACAAAGTAATAGTCACAACGATCCGGAATGCAACCTAATTAATTATAGGTTGTATAAGTATAATGTATTCAATATAAATACAACATCGTAAGTTATAGAGTTACATCACCACCTACTAGTTTTTGTTTTATTTAAAAAGCTGAAACAATGTTTAAGTCACGCTTGTTAATCAAATGTCCAAGTATTCGTATCCGTAAAAAAATATTATTGTTGTCCAACAATTGATTATTTGTTAATAATACTCTTTAGTGTTTTCATTGTTTATATAATGATATTATATAAATGGTTTAATTGTTTTATAAAATAATATTTATAAAGTTAAAAACGTATATAAATATTATATAAATGATACGACGATATTTCTTAACGTTTTTATAGCCCAAACGGACTCGAAAACACTCATAAACCACTTTTTATATTTCTATCAGAATGTTATATTTTTATAAAAATTACAGAAAATTATTTATAAAAATTAATTAGTTTTTGTAATCTTTATTTATCCGAAATCTTTAAAAACTCGTAACTTGCTCATTTTAACTCCGTTTCGCATGTTCTTTATATGTATGAAATCGTGACGAAATAATCTATTCAAATAAAATACTCACTATTTTTATAAAAATTTGAGTCAAAAAGTAAATTCAAAACAGTTTATAAAACTATTTTTATAAACTTAAATCTTGCAAAACTCATCATTCGTTTTAATTTTGTTTTTAATGTTCCTTATATGCACGGTTTCCTATTAAGATGATCTATCATAATAAAATATTTATAAAATTTTATCAGATCTGAAACGGTGCCAGTTTTTATAAAACTATTTTTATAAAAACACTTTTATATATTTAATTATCGTAATCTCATAAAATTCATAACTCCTTCGTTATAGCTCGGTTTTCAAGTTCTTTATATGCTTGCAATCCTCATAATACATACTATTTAACACAGGGTTATAAAATTTAAATTCAAACAGAGTACCCAAAATAGTTTGTATTTATATATATATATATATAATTTATAACTAGTTTTATAAATTATAACTTGATTAATTTGTACAAGTCCCTTACATTACTTTATACCACAAGTCTTACATATTTTTAGTCCTTAAGTTCATGTCCATCATTCTTGTCTAAGTACATTGTCCTCATAATAATTTGTACATAAACCTTGTAATTAAACTTTCAACAAATAAATTTATAAACTAAATCTATAAATTAACCAATACTTATATAAAGTGTGTTCTTGCATTTTAAACATCATTTCACCATAAATCATTATGTATTCAAATCATAATTTTTTAAATTTTTAGTAGTTTTTTTGTGTTTTTTTTTCTTGTTGTGTTTTTTTTTTTTTTTTTTTTGTTTATTTTTTTTTTTATGAGTTTTAGCTCCTTATATTTTAATAAATTCACAAAACAAACACCTAGTGGTGATTAACATAATAACAAGTATATAAAATATGAAATGAATAATTTGAAGAGATTAGGGTTATGTTTAGACCTCAATGAAGATGTAGGAAGATGAGACACAAATCAAACCCAAGTACTTATCCCTAAATTCTTCCAAGAAAACCCTAATTTCTTATGAAACCCTAATTTTTTTCTTGATATAAACATTATAAAATCAACACCCAAGCTTCCAAACCACCTTGATATACCTTAGATATTATACCTAAGAACACTTGTATACTTATAAACCTTATCTAGATTCAAGATAGGGAAACCCTAAATGTTGTTTGTGAGCCGTAAGGTATAGGAAGAAGAAGAGAGAAATGTGTGTTTTGATTACTTGCAAAATGAAAGAGTGTTAAGAGTTTACTAGGAGGTCTTATTTATAATGCAAGTATTTTTTCAAAACCATTAACAAAACAAGGGTTAGGAAGTAGTAATAGTACAAGGTTGTGTAAGACCTCTCATCCTCCCTAGGAGGAGGAATTTGACAATTTATGGAGAGTTAGGTTTGAGGTAGTACTTGGTGTAAGTTATAAGTAAGTGATGAGACTTTAGTGGGAGATTATGATTTATTTGTGTGTTTGAACATGTATAGCCAGCCATGTGATGTTTATAAGTGAAAATGATTTAGTTTTTGGGTATTGGGTATAATAGTGGGTATTTGTTTGAATATAGATAGGTATAGGTGTTTCCGGGTATGCCTAAATGTATTTTATTGCGAAACGTAGACGTTTTACGCAACCAATAAAAATAAAATATGAAAAGTTACAAATTATCCTCGTAATAATTATATAACACTTGCTTGACGTAAACTTTTACTTTTTTGATGTTCGTTTTCGTTGAATGTTGATTTTTAGTTTACGCGATTTAACTAAACGTTGAAAATTAAAAGTAAACGCGCAAAAGTTTAAAATAAATAATTGGATATTTATTGATGTAAAATGACGTGAAAATGCGGATTGTTACAAACTTAATGAAAGAAGATGTGGGTAATGTTCCGGTTTGGGTTAAACTCCATGGTATCCCTGTGACTGCATTTAGTGAGGATGGTTTGAGTGCCATTGCTACTAAGCTTGGTACTCCTTTGATGCTTGACTCTTATACATCTGACATGTGCATCCAATCATGGGGTAGGTCAAGCTATACTAGAGCATTGATTAAGGTTCAGGTTGATGTGGAGTTGAAAGATAATATTGTAGTGGTTATGCCTAAACTTGTTAGGGATGGGTCTATACGCGTACTGTTAGTGTTGAGTATGAGTGGAAACCTCCCAGTGTGCGTGTTGTAAGGTTTTTTGGTCATGTTTAGGATAAGTGTCCTAAGATTATAGATTCGGATGTGGTGAAGAACATGAAGAAGCATAGCCAAGCTACTAGAAGTGTTCTGGTTGGTCCTAATGTGGGGTTTAGACCAGTCAAACAAGTGTATATATAGGTTTCTAAAAAACACAATGTAAACCCTAGTGGTAATAAAAAGAAAGATGTGGAGCCTACAATATAGGTTAGTAATTCAAACCCATTTGATGTGCTTAATTCGGTTGAAAATGATGTTGATTTGGGTACAAATGGCGAGACTTCAAATCTGGCTAGTAAAAAGACCAATTCTAGTGGATCCTCATTCTCTAATGTGGATTTTAGTTAGTATTAGTACTGCCCCTCTTGTTGAAAAAATTGATAAAATAGAAAGACTTATTATTGATGGAAAGGTTACCCTTGTGGATGATAAGGGTAAACCTTTGACAAAGGTTGATTCTTCAGGTGATCATGATAGTGAGGATGAAGTTGCATCAGTTGATAACGATATGGCAAATTTTCCGGCTTCAAATAAGGTTGAATATGGTACTAATAGTCTGTTGGAACAATGGAAGGAATCTTATGTGAATGGTGACTACGACTTCGACCCATACGATGATGATATGCGATAATTTGGATATCAAAGTTCAAGGTCGTAAGAAGAAATAGTTATTATTGTTTCTTTTATAGTCTAGTCACTCTGTGTACCTTGATTTAAGGAAGTGGTTTTTCCTATGTAACGGACAGAGATGTGAGACTCACCCTCATCCTTTGTACTTAATTGTTTTTTGGAGTAATAAAATTTACCGAGGAAACCCTTTAACAAAAAAAATTATATTAATATTTCTCAGTGATTTTATATTTTTTAAAAGGGCTAATGGTCTAAAAATGCATCGAAGTATCCCCGTTTTCCTTTTCTAGGCATTCATCTTTTAATTTTTCTTTTGTGTGCCAAGATATTGTTAATCTTTCTATTGTAGGCATGATTAACAAAAATTGTGACATGGCATATATTAATACCAAACCAACCGTTACCCTTTAACCCTTATACTTATTTTTTTCAAAACCAATCCCTTTAACCTTTTTAAGGATTTCGTTCACTTCATTCATTCATAACAATTCACCCACCAAGATCGTGAGCCACCGTATTTCACCCACAGTAAACCCTAATTCACCCACAGTAAACCCTAATTCAAGCACCAATTGAACATGTCGAAGAGAAACGGTAATGTCCTTATCTACTTATATGTTAGATTATCTGCTAGTAGGTTTGCTTATCCACTTATATGTTAGATTATATTCTTATATAAGCATATTAGCTGCTTATGCTTTAGCAACTCTATCTTCTTATGTGTTAGCTTATCTGCTTATATTTTAGCTTATATGCTTATATTTTAGATTATGTGCTTAACCGAGGTTTTAAATGAGTGTTTGTATTAGGACAATGTAGCCTGAATATTTAGGCTGAATGGGATTGAATGGGATCATATTTGTAATTTTTTTTTGTTTGGATATGATCCAGTTTAGGAGTTTCATTGTTTAGGAGTTTGTTGTTGCTTTGCAGAAATCATTGTTATCAACTTAGATACTAGCTCAGTGATGTGTCGTTGTGTGGTGTTTATTTTTGAAATTCAAGTTTTAAATTTATATTTTGCCGACTTAACCAAAAACACAACTTTAACGGGCGGTGTACCCAGTCGGTGGTAGATTCGTGGTAAGTAGGGTGTCGAACACTTGAAGCGAGGTTAAATATATCAATTTATTTATATTTTGGTTTATCTAATCTAAGTTAATTTTAATCTAAGTCAAACCTATGTTAATCCTATGTTAGTTCTAATCATAATTCTAACAGGTAAAAGGGGGGTTTCAGCATAAGAGACTGGCACGGGTTTGGTTGGTGACTACAATCAATTTAAAATTCTTTAACCCACACAAGCAAATTAACAGAAGATAAAAGAGCGGTCGAGCCTTATGATAGAAAACTGTATTAGCCATCATTAATCCGATTAGAAGTTGGTTTGTTTATACAGTGCAATAATTACTTATCTCGAAGAGGCGAATCATTCTTAGACTTAGGCGGGACTTCATCCTAAGACCTAGACACATTAATTCTGTCACAATTAAAGCATCCGCATAAAGCATCCTTATTACTTGATTATAATCTATCTTAGAGATTAAAGCAATGGTGATCTTGTTAAACCCTAGCTCATAGAGACTTTTCCCACTTACCGCTTAATGGCAATTTATACACTAGTAGTCCACTTGTCCAACTATCCAATGGAATCAGAACATTATTTGTTGAATTATCTAGATTCACCTACTAGTCAACATGTTCAATAAACCAAAGGCAATATCCAATTAACTAGTTAAGCCCGAAGCGTATCCTAGACAAAGATTTAGCGGACAATATTTGTGATCCTATTATTCTAGATGTATAAATCACTATATGGAGAGCATCCCAGACTCTAGATTACTTGGTCCGTATCACTAGATCCAGTTGAATGATAGGTCGTATACAAAAGCACGTAAACAAGTATAAATTGATAAACATAAACAAGCATGCAACGATAGATTAAGCAATCGAGATATAAACAAAACCAAATATTTAAATCTTCATAATAATGGCTAATACCCGAAGGTAATAGCCTTTAAACATCATAATTAATACAAGAGTAATTGTTTTAGCCTAGGTAAACTAACCGAGTTAACAAATGATACCAAAAACTGAACGATTACAAAAGTATAAGAAATTACACGTTGTCTTCTATGGATTAGAATGCGTTGCAAGACATCTTCTGCTCTTTTTCTCCTCTGAAAATCGACTTTTATGGTTTATTGAGAATATGATTTAGCACACCTAAAACTCATTTTTGAGTTTTGTATTTATAGGGTCTGAAAGTCGGTTCGATACGGCGTATCCAAGGGATTGGATACGGCGTATTGGGGTTTCTTGGAGTAGGGACCATGTTTGATATCTTCCAGAATATTCACATACTATATCTTCAATACGGCGTATTGACTTCTTCTGGATACGGCGTATTGATCTTCTTTCCTTTGTGGTCTTTGGTGAGTGCAGGCACGGATACGCCATATCTTCCTTGATGGATACGGCGTATTGGTCTTAATACATGGGATAAATGATGCTATAAAATAGACGTTATTTGATGTCATCAAATATTCCCCCACTTGAATCTTACTTGTCCTCAAGTAGCCTTTAGAAGTTTATAAAAATGTATCCCTAAGGATATTTTCCGTTAAGCATTTATTTGATCTATTACAAGTACACAACCAAACACCTCACGAAATAGGAAGATGAAAACACTCAAATCACTCAACTAATCTATGTGGTAACATGTAACTAATTCGCTCAATTACTCGGTCGTGACGAGTATTCTATCATAAGCTTGGCAAGGATACACATCTCCACTGCTAAAGCTAAGGAGTAACAAGTTTATAAAGGTAAATATGGGTTTGTATGATAAGGCTTAGGGTTGATCATTTTTTAATCTTTCGCCAAAAGTACCACTCTAACAAGGCAGTTGAAGCACACATACATGGTCGTAACAACGGAATAGACATGTGTGTTCGATCACATCCTCATTCGAATTTAACCAACAGTTAGGATGAAGAATGATATAGGGTAAGGACCTTCTAACTTTCACCAAAAGTCATAAACCAACGAGGCAGCTGAGACCTGCATACATGGTCGTAATGACGGAATAGACACGCACGCTCGTACACATCCTCATTCGCGTAAAACCCATGGTTAATGATTAGAAAAGAGAATTAAATTGTTGTTAACTAAAAATTATGAAACAAATAGATTAAGTCTAAAATACAAGTTGCTAGACACTTTTTCCCGACCGTTACCATGATAAAGACACAACTATTTACAACGTCTTGATCATAGATCAGAAACAACAACCTAAGTTGGTGTTTCGGTAACGGTCAACTTCCCAAACATCCCATACTTTACAAGGCAAGTGGTGATATCTTCCACTTTATACAATACTCTATATCGTCGATTTGTATCAACAAATAATCGATCCTTCGTGTAATTCCTTTGGTAGTTGTGAAACGATTATCTTAAAACTTTCCTTCTCTTTTTTATTGCTATTTTTCTAATTTTTTCATTTTTTTTACTAACACTATACTATGAAACTCGGTGTAGTTTCACCATCTTCACGATCATAATAATTCCGGATAATTCCTTTGATAATTCTTCATTCTTCAGACGTACCAATAATTATGATGGTAGTAAAAATACATGAGTTTTGACTATAATATACATTCCCATTTGCGATGTGCACATTTCTTTCAACCGTACCAAAGATAGAAAATTTCGACACAAGACTTGGGAAATATAAACTTTACACTTTAAGCAACTAGCAACTGTAAAATAAACATAATCTAACAGGGTAAGCTAAGGTGTAAAGGTGTAATGAAACAAATAATTGGTGTAGTTCCTAAAGGATTGGCTCTACGGGTTGTTCTAGAGGTATCTTACTCTTAAAGTGAGAGTAAACAAAGGGTTTACGGGGGTTAACTAACCAGTGTAGTTAGTTAATAAGCAACATGTAAAGGCGATTTGGGTGTAATCCTAAATTTACCAATTTAAATAAGTTACTCCGTCTAAATCCATAGTACTTATCATTGCGGTCTCGAATAGATATACCAAGCCAAGTTCTAAAGTTTATTACATCATCGGCACACTCATATTTTTGTGGAATTTGGGTAAACATTTGGAAACGGATATGGTTAAATCCTCACAATATCTAACAAGGGTTATTGTGTGCGGGTTATGTATCAAGTAATTTCACAAAAGTATGCTTGATTTTTTTTAAATTTGAGCATAATTTAAGCATTTAAGTGTGAAAATTAAGACAAGTATACATTCTAATTCCATCCCCCCACTTGAATTATACAACGTCCTCGTTGTATAGACAAAACATTAAATACGGGAATTAAAAAGAATTAGAATGAGAAACTCTCCTGATATTTGCTCGGTAGATTCTCTATGTTGAGTTTATTAGCAAGATTGTGTGTTGAACAGCAACCTTGAAGTTTCAAGACTCCAACACTTCAAGATCTCTAGATTTGTAAATTCTCCACCAACATTCATCGATTTCCCTTCACGAGGTCCTGTATAAAATTCTCAGAAAACAAATGCAATTCTATCTCCGTGTATTTGTTTGGTTAGTCTCGAAATATAAACCTAAAAATGTACAGGAAGTTGATACGCCGTATCCATTCCCCATGATACGTTGTATTGATACATGTACACGTTGTATTCATTTAATGAATATGTCGTATAGACTGTGCTGAAAATAAAGACTGGATAACGTCCAGATAGTCAATACGTCGTATCCATGAGGTTTAGATACGACGTATAGACAGTCTGGGAAGACATACTCGATAAGAAAATTGAAAATACATTCCGGGTTATCTCTCGGCAAGCACTTTTGTTTACAGAAAAATATTTAAGTTAGACTTGCCCCAATTTAATCCCATCCTTATAAAACAATTTGGGGTCGAACAGGATGCCAAATGGCACATACAAATTCTTGATTAGGAAAATGAATGGCATCCCTTTGTTAAGATGATTCCAGGTCATGATATTAAACTTTAATTCCTTGATAAAAGTTTGAGTTTTGAAAAATTTATTAGATGTTTCATGACTTGTTTCCAAAAGCTTATTTGACCTGTATGCATAGGCACCATCATCGGTATTTATTACATCAGGTAATGGTTTGATAGATAAATTCCTCGAAGATTGCTCAATATCCATTTTATCA
>BQNB010130127.1:0-18992 GCA_026074375.1 Tanacetum coccineum | reverse complement strand
AGGAGGGATATGAAACACATAACGGACACGTGCAGTCAAAATAGGATTTGTTTCTCCACATGTTATGGAGTAAGATACTACTGGGCCCCTTGATGATTTGAACAGATGTATGTGTGGCCGCACCCAAATGTAATTAAGATGATACTTGATTAATTTGGTAATCTAGTTTAATGTCTAGATTGAGAAACATAATTGTTAAACAATAGAATGACTTATGATCCATGTCATATGTTCAACATAGTATCTATAACAAAAGGATGATTGATACCTAAACCATTTAAAATGAGATGTTTAAGAAACTATCCTCGTATGTCTCTGGGGGCATTGGCGTGTTGCTAGACGCTAACCTTTGCTTATGTAATTACTTGATTATTATGACGTGCGCAAGTGTTGGAGTATGCTCGTGTCATAATAAATAATTATATGGCTAGACACATATGAGCCTATGGGGTCACACACATATACACTTAGGTACCATTTATATATCGTGTTTATTGTATTTACGGTATATAAATAATCCACGTAACACGGGATTACTATCGGGCTTCTAAGAAATAAGTATTGTACTTAGTTAATTGGACTTGGAAAATAAAAGAGGAGGCCCATACAAGCCCTATAGGGGCCGGCCATTCATGCATGTATGGGAAGGGATAAGTTTGTTTGACCAATCAACATTAATATGATTATCTCCTAATTGATCTTCTAATTAATTTGATTAATAACTTACCTAATATCTCTCCCCTCCCCTCCCTATATATACATACGGCACACACACTCTTTTAATAGGGTTTTTGTGTTCTTATTTTCCAATTACTTTGTATCTTGATTATTCAAAGTGAAATCCAAAGTTACGAGATTTAGACTAGCATCAATTGGTATACAAGGAAGTGTAGTGTGGATACATCATAGAGGTGATCTCCATTGATCACTTGGTTTCACTTGGTGTTTCGTGCTAGGGTGAAGGTCACCGGTTGATTCTACCGATCACGCTAAAAAGGTATTACTTTTCTTATATCTATTTGATTGATCATATGACTCTATGGATCCGTTGATAAGTGCTTGTTCCGCTGCATTTAATGTTTGTTTATATGTTATTCATTTAATTTAGCACCTATAATTTAATAACTATCACCCAAACTCATTTGCATGTGACCCCCCATTTAATAGTATCATAATTTAAAACAACATCATAAGACCCGAGTTCCATTGTGAAGGTATTCCCTCAAAATCATGGGAGAAAAATCAACTTCACCCTCATTTAAAAGCATGGGCGGATGTTTTAATATCAAACGTGTTTGCAGAGATTGAAGCTTAGGAAAGCTTGCCTGTCATTGTTGGCCACATGCTTTATTGCATCAAGAACAATACTCCTTTTAACTTTGCTTACTTCATAGATAGGAGGTTGAGTGGCTTGGAATACAACAATAAGGCACTTCTATATGCTAGGGTCATGACAACACTCTTTGAATACCTCAAGAACAAACATCCCAATGATGCCTCTCGAATGATTGAAGTGGATGAAGTGACTCCCATGTGCTCTCCCTTTACTATGGATTCTCTCAAACTCTAAAATGTTATAACGAGAATAAAAACTTACTTGTAATCTTGATGTAATTGGTGGAGGCCACCAAAATGTGCTTAATTGATATGACTTGCTTGCTTGAAATAATTTGATTGTTTGTGTGTCTATTAGCTTTATTATGCTCAATAAAAAGTAATTGGAGTCATGATAACTATACATACAATATGTATATGAATACATGCAACAATGTACAATATCATAATAAGTCATGATTGTACTAATCCATGCTTGCAAGTATCCAAATGATAAGCTAACCCATGTTAGACTTAAACATGTGTATGTGTTTGTTGCTTGTGATGTTTTGTGTTTGTTTGTTGCTAGTTGTAGCAAAGATGCTCTTGACCCATGGATCTCCGCCTTGGAACAAGGGGGAGCAACGATCTAGAGGGAGCACGTTTGAAGATATCTATTTTCTACCCCTACAAAGATATTTTCCTTCATATGAAAGAACATGATCATGCTTTTTTGATTTGACAAAAGGGGGAGAAGGAAAGAAAAGAGAGCTAGAGCTTACGGGGGAGAAGATAAGCTACTAAAGCTCGATGAAGAAAAAGTTCAAGCTTCCTCAAATTACAAGGCCAAGATCAAGACGCAAGCTACATCAACGGAGTTCTTCATCTTCGCTATGTTTGTAATTTTATTTGCTTTCGAAATTTAATTTGTCATCATCAAAAAGGGGGTTGTTGGGGGAAACATTGACTAAGATTTCCTTTATGTTTTAATGATGACAAATAAACGTTCGCAACACTTAAAGTCACAAACGATAGCCAAAATTCATAAAACACAAATAGTAATTCTGGTGCGCTGGTCAAGCGTCAGCACGTGGCCAGCGCGCCACACTCAAATTCTGTTTTACAGAATTTTACTCATCGTCTTTCCTCTTACCTGACACATGTGGATCTTTCAATAAAGGTATGTACATGATACTTGAGCAATTGGAAACACTCGAAACGAGGTTTAGACTTAGAGAGGAGATAAAACAAGTCCTCTCGTTTTTCAACAAAATGCCAACTCAATTACTTTATCAAACGCCTCTAGCCAAGGCCAAAAATTCTTTTCTAAACCTAGAATAATCATACTTTTAACATACCATCAATAAAAATTATACATTTTACCTTAATATGGATTTATGTTATCTCTAATCACGTGACAGGTTTTACTCCCTTATTGTTCAAACTAAGTCAAAGTTCACTTTGCGTAAATGTATCCTTTCCGTTTACGGGATGTGCTTTACTTGAGATGCAAAGCACTTAGCTTGTTTGCATCAAGATGACTAGTGATCATATCCATTGTTGATTATTATGGATTAAGTTTTAATGGCTATTTGAGTTTGTGTTAATTGAAGGTTAATTATGCTTTGATCCTTCTTACCTTTTCTACATTAAAATGTTTTACAAACGCCCACATTCTTCTATATATTCCTCATACATGACTTACACCTCACTTCCCACTTAAACATTCTCTAATCATTTGTTAATCACCATTTCCCAATAAGTGATTATTCTCGCCTTCCCATATAATCTAAACATTCCCACCACTTCCCCAAATCGTTCCTTAATCATCATTGACCAAGTCTTTTCTCTCTAAATGACAATATAATTAATCACATAATCAATAATTTGATTATCTCTATCTTCATCACCTTCTTCATAACTATAAATCTTAAACCTTTCCCACATAAACCTTCCCAAGCTTATCTTCCCACATGACAACTTACATTTCTTTACACATTGTACCTCCTTATACTTGTTGTCTCCCGCATTCCTTACATACGCTCTTATGTGTCACATCACTACATTCTCACCCACACATTCCCTATTCATTCTCTTCTTTACTACTACACTCATACACATTCTCATTTGAATTTAAATTTCACATGCACACGCACATACTCAAAAGCTTTTCCTATACTCTTCCCGCACACACACTCACACACTCTTAAGGTGAAATTTAAATTGCACACACACAAAATCAAAATTTCTCTTACTTACATTGCAACTCACCACCTTATCCTAGGATTCAACATTCAAATTTTAATTTGATCATTATGCTCCAAATCATCACATCACTTCCAACTCACCTTATACTAACATTTAAATATCAAATTTGAATTTAAATTAGGAGGCTCTTATCCATTACATCAATGCCAACTCATGACAACTCACGTACAATCCATCTCTTACAATTTGAATTTGAATTTCAAATTCTTCTTTCACAACATCCACACTTCCTCTCTAAGCAAAACAATATTATTTTGGCATATTCTTTCTTTCTTAACTATGCCAACTTATTCACTCAACCATGGTTAGTTTCTAACTAAGAGAATTACATGTGAGGAATACCTAATATACCATTTGTCTAATGGTACTTTCCTATCTCTTTGAAATTGGACAAACATCCCCAAAATCTTTTTTAAATACTTCACAAACATTTTTATCAAATGGCTATTTGAGTTGGTTGACCTTGTATGTAAGAATAATATAAAGGTCAAAGCGTAAAGTACAATGGGGGGTTTAATAAGAACGGGTATTTAAAACGTCAAGAAACCCGAAAAACCAAGACGGGTGCGCGTTGGCAGCGCGCCACACTCAAACTGATTTTTACCAATTTAGGTTTTTGGCCTATAAATGCCACTTCTTGGCTCTTGTATTCCTCACCTCTTGCCATTTTTTCTTTTCTCTCTTTTCTTTTCTCTTATCCTTTAAGTGTAATACTACCTGTGTTTTAATCTTCTCATTATATTATTTATTAAATAGAACACATCTTCACAAGAGGAACACACAAGTACTTAATCTACACTTATGTGTTATTAGTCGAGGGTTTTCTTTCTCATATTCTTTCTTTTAAATCGAGTCTCTAAGTTAGGTTAGGGCTTAATTTAAACAAATCAACTTTCATTCAATTTGGTTGTAAGGAAAGTCTTGAATCTTAGTAATCAATCCTAGATTATTGGGTGATCTAGTTGGGGTTTTGGTATACTTCCAGGGGGAAGTTCTTAGTGGTCCTAGTTGAACTTAGTGATCCTAGAAGAAAGTCGAATCACAAGTTCTTAGGGGTGGATTCCGAGGGCGGAATACTGTATGAAGTAGCTCATATTAGTGAGCGCCGATCTTAGTGCATATTGGTGCGAAGTTGAAATACAGTTTATAGTCCACCATAAGGATTATACTAGAGTAATAGTATCAGTGCCGTAGATTCGCAACTGGACTTACGGATGGTCTAAACCCCCATCCCAAAGCAGTATATATCGTGGTGTCTCTCTCTATCTCTCTCTATCTACTTATTATTCATATTGCTAAGTAGATCACTACACCACTCTATTCCTTTGAGACTTGAAGTTTCATAAACTTCGAAGAAGTTGAAAAGATCGTATTCACCCCCTTACGGTCTACAAGATCACTTCTTCATACTTTAGGAACCTACTTCACTATTCTCTTAAAGAATGATCAATCCCCTAAACTTGCATTTACTAAACTACAACGGTTATGTACACTGTCTAAAATATTGTAAAACTTGCTTCGTGACCCACATCAAGTACAAATATGATATGCAAATAAATTCATAAGATTTTACATTCATGGACTTTTATTTAAATATTAATTAATATTCACTCATATCCGTATACGAGATTTAAAAAATAGCTTTTACACGTGATTATATTACAATGTATTATGATAGAGAGTCATTATCTTTTTTTTAAACATTAAGTAATGACGTCCATAAAAATGCGTAATTAAATAAATGAATTTACATTTACAATTAACGAGACATGCAGACTCGTGCGATGCACACGGATTATATCTAATGTGTTTCAGATGGGTTGTGTGTAATTGTTGTTGGCGTTTTTGGCTTAGTCTTGTTGGTCATTAGAGTTTTGGTGTTGTGGTTATATTAGTTGTAAAAAGTAGTCATGAGTCAGTGATGTTGGGATGCCGTTCCATTTAACATATGTTTAGTATTAAACTATAAATACGTTTTTATTCGTTTTTATTTGTTTTCGTACGTTTTCGTTTGTTTTTATCCGTTTTCGGACGTTTTCGTCCGGTTTTATTTGTTTTCATATTTTGTCGTCCTTTTTAATACGTTTTCGTACATAATGGGACTTACCCACTCCTTGCATGGCCGTGTAAAATCAATTGGATACATTAATGGTTCTTATATAAAAGATAAAATCAATTTGATACATTAATGGCTATTGCATGAGGGTTGTGTACATAGTGCTATTTGTCTTGCACCCCTCATAATGGATACCTCCACAATAAATTAAGGGACTCAATCTTTTATAATAATAGATAAAGACTAATAACTAAATCACATAATCGACACTTTTTATGAACCTAACAATCACTATATAAAATAAGAAGAAAACCACGAATTTGATCAAAGAGTTGGTTATCGCAATGCAATTGAGATGTCGAAGATGTTCTGACTCACCCAGTATAAAATGTATTGCACAGTTGATGACTGATGAAGAAATTATTGAAGCGTTATTGGAATTAATAAAGATGATATCCGATTAGAATATGATGAACGTTCACAAAGAACCCTTCGCGAAACAAGCTATAAAGCGGCAATCACATTGAACAATTTCTGTTGAGCTATGAGAAAACAACACCAGAAGTTCTTACCATGCTAAGGAAAATTAGAGACGAGATTCAAGGGGAAATTGATTTCAACAAAAAACAAAAGACAATTGAGTCATTTTTCAAGAAACCTTCATAAATCATTCATGTAATATGCTATAAAAAAGGAATTACTAATATTATATTATATATGGTGTCTAAGAAGATGGGTTGTGTGTAATTGTTGTTGGCGTTTTTGGCTTAGTCTTGTTGGTCATTAGAGTTTTGGTGTTGTGGTTATATTAGTTGTAAAAAGTAGTCATGAGTCAGTGATGTTGGGATGCCGTTCCATTTAACATATGTTTAGTATTAAACTATAAATACGTTTTTATTCGTTTTTATTTGTTTTTGTACGTTTTCGTTTGTTTTATCCGTTTTCGGACGTTTTCGTCCGGTTTTATTTGTTTTCATATTTTGTCGTCCTTTTTAATACGTTTTCGTACATAATGGGACTTACTCACTCCTTGCATGGCCGTGTAAAATCAATTGGATACATTAATGGTTCTTATATAAAAGATAAAATCAATTTGATACATTAATGGCTATTGCATGAGGGTTGTGTACATAGTGTTATTTGTTTTGCACCCCTTATAATGGATACCTTTACAATAAATTAAGAGACTCAATCTTTTATAATAATAGATTATAATAAATAACACAAGGTATGGAAAATTCATGCGTGATATGCAAGCAATTTGATTAAAGTCCAAACTATGTGCATGCACTTAATTTATAATTTTTTTTTTAAATGCACATAATATATAAATATTGGACAAGCGAGTAACGATTAAGATTAAGTTAGGGATTGACCATCTTCCTAAAAAGTCTAGAAACTATTTTAACTAAAATAAGTTGTCCAATAACTTTACAAGCATACCCAACTAAATATATATGGTTTAAAAGTAGATTGAAAATGTGCTTAAATAAATACCTCTTTCAGTAAAAAGTGGTGGAGTAGTTCTTTTTCGCGTGGATTTATGAATTTGTTCTCAAATTATTGCCTACATTCATAAAAAAAATTGTAACAAATTTTTTTCCATTAATTAGGTTTCAAAGCAGTTCCTACAAATATGATGTAATGTTTTGCTTTATGTGATTGTACATTTGATTATAATCAAATGTATAATCACATAAAACAAAACATTACATCTCATGTTCAAATGAACATGAGAGACTTTTTCTGTAAATAAATATAGAATAAAATAAAAAGTAAAAAAGGTATTCCTTCCGTCCGAGTTTAGTGTCCACAAGCATTTCTAAACAATACATTTACCGGGGGACCCGACCCACCCAAAAACCGGGTCTCATTAAATGTTTTTGACCCGGCAATTGATAATATCCTTGTTTATAAGGAATCCCAAATGGCGATGCCCCTTCATATAATACTCTACAAGAAGCTAAGTACACAAAATTCAGTTTATTATCTAATGCTGAATGCACCTACGGTCAGACTCGTGTGAAAATAGCTTTTTTACAAAGATATTTTATCAAATAGTTAGCGTGCAAGATTCATGGATCAAATACTCAATGAAATTTGATAATGCGTTTCAACTAAATTAATCGATCACAAAGCTGATTAACTATGATGAATCCAACACACCAACGTTTGATCTATGCATAATCATGACAAATATCATGAAAAATCATATATATATACAATGATTAAAAAACAACCGATCATGAAATTTGATTAAAATCAATCAACGATCATGAATATCATTAAGATATAGAATCTATCCATGCATGATTAAAATCGACTATATAATGAAAATCACATATGTACAAATAAAAATATAGTTACAAATGATTAATTACAAACCTCATTAGATTCGACTACATTATCAAAAGCATGGGTTAAAATCAAGTACATAAGATAAAACCTGCAAATATGTTAAATAGAAAAAGATTTGGGATACAGACTTCAGGGAAAATGAAAAATCACAACTGAATGAAGAATCAATGAAAGAGAAATCATTAAATTGTGATTTTTCAGTCAAAGCTGCATTTTGTTTAATAATAATAATGATAATAGAAAAACAAAAAATGGAAAAAGGTATTTTAGTAATTTTACAATAGTCATTTTATATTATTTAAGATTTAATAATTATGATATACACTTGAAAAGACGTCATTACCCTTCCACTAAAATACACTTAACAGAAACAATTAACACCCATCCAAAATAGGGACCTTCGGTGTTACAAGTTTCAAAATTAAGGATGAGTGTACTTAAAATCGAATATGGACCGAAAGTGTTATTTGGTATAAACCATAGAAACAAAACATGTAATTTTTTCAATTAAAAATATTGTTTGCCGAAAACTATATTACAGGGTACCCATCGTCGCAACGCGCGAGTACCCTGCTTGTCTATAGTAAATAAATATTCAAAATGACGCTCCAAACTTGTGCGACTAAACCCTTATGTTAATTTGTTAGGTGATTGTTAAGTAGAAAAGAACTTTTTTTAAGTTTTGCGAAATCTCGTTATAGTGAGTAATTATATTTTAAGCAAATAAACATTCACACACAAAAGTATTAGTAGTTTTGACGGATTTTCAGTCACAGGTCACTCTAAACGTGTGTTTAGTTGGTGAAAAATACCTTTTTTTTGATATTTTTCTTTGAAGACTAGAAAAAACTGAAAATCTGTTAAGTCACACATATTGAGAATTTTTTCTCGAATAATAAAAAAATCTATTTTTCTTAATTATAACGAATTTAAGAAAGAGCTCTAGAATTTATAAGAAAGAGCTCTTAACTCTTTTCTATATTTTTCTTTCATTCTTTCACATCCTCTTTCATTTTTCAATTTTTAAACAATATCATCTAAATGCATTATTTAAATTTAGAGGCATTTACATCTATATCCTTCTAAAACAATAAAATAACATCAATAGCCTTTCAAAATCTACAATTACTTCAATATTCTTTCAAAACTTAAAAATACACATACATATCCAAAAACATATTTTTATTATGTTTAAAGAAATACAAAATTAAAAAACTATTAATGAATATTATTTTACATACGATATTACATATTTACCCTTCTTTCTTAATCAAACATACACAAAAAAACATGAAAGGTTCTGTTGCAAATGAAATTTCAATTGAAAATCACCCCATATTTAGAAACGTTAA
The DNA here is from genome assembly GCA_026074375.1 of Tanacetum coccineum. Classification (NCBI taxonomy): domain Eukaryota; kingdom Viridiplantae; phylum Streptophyta; class Magnoliopsida; order Asterales; family Asteraceae; genus Tanacetum; species Tanacetum coccineum. Next base: position 9,644 of record BQNB010130127.1, on the reverse strand, counting down.
AAGTCGTAAATCTATAAGGCCCCGTTTGGTTCACGGAATCTTCAAGATTCTGAAGGAATTGGAATCTGATTCCATTCCATAACGTGTTTGGTTGGCAGATTCAGGAAGTTCAAAATCTGAATTCCATTCCTTAATGTGTTTGGTTGATAAACGGAATGTAATGAAAATCCTTCAAAATCCCATACGTGTGGAATTCAACATTCCATAGCAATATGAGAAGAATCGGTGTGGATGAATCAACATTCCATTGCAATTGTTGGTATTGTAATATACTGAATTTTGTTGAAGTATCGGTGTAGATGAATCCTGGAGATGGAGGGATACGGATGAAGTATTATAACACCATTTTGGACTCGAGCGGGCCAAATATGGATGGGCTATAAGTGAATGGATTGGGCCATCCACATTGCCAAAAATGAACAATGGAATATGTACGGAATACGATGACGTTTTAAAGTTGTAATGAGTAAATATAAATTTCATAATTGTACGGGTGGTAAACATTAATAAATCAAAGCCTAAATCCAAAACATTAGTAAGTGCAAGCCCAAATCTCAAATATTAGTAAATCCCTAAATGATTCAATTATTAGTGAAGGAATTTCAAACGTTAAAATTCGATCACGGTTTCGGTTCACACTTTCTAAACAAAATGTTACGGTTAACACTTTGTCTTTTACGGTTTCTTGTCAAATAGTAGGTCGGTAGCTAAATCAATGAACCCGAAAATCAGCCCACACTAAACTAAATCAAAAATCCGGCCCAATAATCCAATATTACCTACCTCTAGAGATGTTATACACTTATTATACCTTTCATTTAACAGCCACTTTTCTTTTCTTTCTTATATTTCAACCAGTAAAAAAGTAGTACTGTATAAGGTAAGTTTTATTTTCTTCTTTTATTCCGTAAGGTTTTTAATTATGTGTTGCTGCAATGTAAAATCTTGTTAAAAGGGTTTATGTTATATAAAACCATAATTTATTTTCTTGAAATTTTTGGGCTTAAATAAGTTTTAAAAATATGACATAATCTGAACCACATACCCCAAAAACAAGCTTATTAAGCTGCTTAGATAAGCTTAACCAAACACCCCCTTAATCAGGCTAAGCTGATTGCAGATGATGACCCGGTTTTGTGCTCGACCCGGTTAAGTGACCGGGTCGCACTGTTAACCCACCGAGTTGACCGGTTGAACCACCGGGTTAGCCCGATTAAGTGACCGGGTCGACCCAGTTAAGTGTTTGTGGCTAGTGTATGCTGGTTCAAGGGTTCTTCACTTTTTTGAATAATATGATATTTTTTTAATACATAAGCCAAAAAATAAGCTCAAACAAGATCATCACCCAAACAGGCACTTGAATGTGGTTTTGATGTGATTAGGAGTTTATGGTTTTGGTTGCGCATACTGACATTCAGGGGGTGTTTGATTAAGCTTATTTTGGAGCTTATGTGGTTCCCTTATATTATAGGCCCATTTTTTGTGGTTTATTTCGGAACTGATTGGCTCTTTTAAGCTTATTATATCATAATATGCTAATATTGGCCAATAGGTTACGAAATAAGCCGGAAAAAATGGGATTATATCATACTATGCTAATATAGGCCAATAGGTTACAAAACAAACATTCCCTTAATGTTTCTGCTTCTTACGAATGTTATATTTGTTTATCGTTAAAAATGATTGTGGTTAATGTATGGTGTTTTTAACTGATGAATAATTTCTGAATATGATGGTAAAAAATCTTGTAGGCTATCAATCCAATCAATCATCGATTAGGGATATACCTTGTGTGTGCTTGCTCTGTTCTTCTCTTTCTTTTCTGTCGACTGTTGTGTTGTGTGTTCTTCGTGATCGAGGTTCCGCATCTAGTAACCAGGGTTGTAGGCTATCAATCCTACAAATCTAGTTTTAGTTTCATGTAGATAAGAATTAGAACTCTGCGATAAGCATGTTCTTACCTGCTAAAAAATTATCAAGGTGGCGCTTTCTTTCCTTACTCACTCATATTACACGCCACTCCTTTATTCATTCTCTAATTTACATTTTGATATCAGCTCTCCAATCATGCCTCGTGTTGTTGGAGAAGGAAGCGCTGCTTTAGAGGAGGAGGACACAAAACCAGATGATGAACAAGAAAATATGTCCGTGTAAGTGATCGTGTAATTTCATTTGTTCGGGTAAAATTAAATGAACATAGATGAACAAGGCTTTGTCCTTGGGTTCTCTTGCTATAATATGCCTCATGAATGGTTTTAGGTTCAAATAACATAACCATACACCGAATATCTTCATTTAGACCATCAATAATAAAACAACTAACGCTATACTTTTGTGGAAGTTGTAACCGACTGATCAATAAAACAGTCATGATACTCCTTAACCCTAGAAAGAAATCTGCTTAAGACTTTTTTAACGAAAGCATATGCTCATCAAACACTATACCGATACAAGCACTTGCGGTTTCAACATAATCAACCCTCATTGAATTTACATTCTCTTTTGATATTTCATCAAGCAGCCCCAAGTTTTTCTAACTTATGAATTTATACATATCAAAAATAAGAAATACACGCTTGTATCTAATTAATTAGAACACCTTTCGAATAATTTGGATGGCATGTTAATTTGACTTGCCATGCTTCTCTGACACCTAATTTTATATCTTCTCAGTCCTATAGATGATGAGAAGGTTGAAGGGGAATATTATGAGTTCATTGATAGGTACTTCTACCGTGTTAAAGAACTAAAAATTTCTGGGCTTGCCAAACAGGCGGGAGTCGATGAGAACTTGATTATCGAGGAACTAGAATTTTATATGAAGGATAAATGGAACTCGTTTTCACCGGACCTTCAAGCTTTTCTACAAGAGGAATCTCACTCAAAGATACCTGCTTACGATGAAGATCAACTTCATCAGATTGTCAACTTTATTCATATAATTAAAGATATATACAGCGCGGAAGTGACTGAGAAAATCTCTCTTGAGAGGTTTGGACAATTAAATAATGCCGCTGCCTACCGAGATCTCATAAAATCTGTAAAAAAAATGATTGAAGATGGTCGCAACACGGTTGCCGAAACACAGTAATGGGTCTCAAATAGAATGTTAGAAATTCCCAATATTGAAATCTCTGTGAAATGGTATCCGTTAATTAGTATATTCACAAATGTGTCGACTCTTGATATGTTATTTAATGAACTTAACTTATAACTTAGTGACTTTGTTAGTTGAGTGATTACAATATTTGATCAAAAGTGGTTTAAGATTGAATTCTACAAGTATCTATCTTACAAACATAATCTTCGTATCATTCAAAGTTATATCTTACAAACGATGACACTTTCTACATAACATTCATTTAACAGATGACTTAATGTGGACAGTCTCAGTTTTATCATTATATTTTCAGTCATATTTCTTAATTAAGTTCAGTTTTTTTAATATTAAGTCAATTAAGTCTTTTTCAAACAGCACCTTAGTATCTTACGACATCATGATACTTTGATTACGTTTTGTACATTTGAGACTCGATTACCTGTTTAGCTTAAACCGTGTTTGATGTACTTTGAAGATGTATGTATCCTTATTCGATCACCTAATTTTATATCTTCTTTGAGGGTGTGTGTGTGAGGTGGGACCAAAAGAATTTTGGGAATTTCAAAATTTGTTCCGGGAACAATTATATGCATGTGAACATATTTTTTTCTCGAAAAATAAAGCATTTAGATGAGAAAATATTTTTAATGAATAATATGTTGAATGTTTAAATAACTAATTTGCATTATATCTTACAAACGATGACACTTTCTACATAACATTCATTCTCGAAAGATCTCATTATATAAATTCGTTCAGGGCAATAAAAAATTTCAAAATTTCAGTGGTATTCTCACAATTCTACTACAAAGGAAAGGAAGGAACCCTTAGATTCACATCATCATCAATGGCTGAGGTCACTATGATTTGTGTGGACAATTCGGGTTTTATGTGCGAAATCTACAGGAGGCCAGGTTTGATGAAAGCTCAAATGGAAGCTATAGCAGTTAAACGCTCATCCAGATAATATGGTGGGCTTTACCACAATGAAACTTCGTATTATAAGCTAAAAAGTATTTAAGATAATGATTTTTCTAACTTGCGCCTTAGGGGCACAAGATAAAAAGGCAAGGACTCACGAAATTCATCGGTTCCTGAATATATTTTTTTACCTTTTTGTAGGGCCTTGGGTACTTTTTTTTTATGCTTTTTTGCCTTCTTATATTTTGCCCATATAACACAAGTTAGAAAAACACTTAAAATAATGTTAAAAAATCGACTTTAAAAAATCAAAACAAAACAATCATTTTAAAACTAAAGATTTAATAAGTATTTAGAAACAAATAAAGCCACCACCATTCATAAGCTGCCGGCTAGTCAAGTGTCAAACACCTTTTTATAAATTCATTTATTTATATTTAATAAAATGGTTGTTAGCAAAACAAAATACTAAATCAAATGGATTAAAATACTAAAGTCAAAGAGTTTTATTTAATGAAAACTTGAACTAGATTCATCATGAACTTGCCCTAACAAGGCTAGACTTTTTTTGTCATGTTACATGTTACATGTTATAAGTTATAATAGAACATGCAGGGGAGGAGCTAGTAGAAGGACTAGTGGATGCTGAGTCACCTCTAATCAACCTATTTATTCATTAATTATTTATATTACAGGGTTTTCTGAAATAGTAAGACCTTCAAACTCGTATGCTTGTCAAAAAAACATGTAATCGTAGAGTAGCTCTGAAAATGGCATATCGACATAAGTTCGTTACCTATTTGAGCTAACACTCGGATAGAAAAACCACATGTAAACCATTTTGGCATTATTTTGTATTCTTATTGCCTGTCTATTTACACTTTTATAGAGTTCTAAAGGTTCCAAATCAAAGAGTCCAAAAGTAGGTTTAGAAATGTTTTAAGGGTGTTTCTTTGCGTATGTATTTTATGTAAAATTAAGTATCAATCAAGGTCATGGTCACATAGACCATCTATAGTAAAGCAAAAAGTCAACTAAGTTATGCCTTTTTTTTCTTAGACTACCCACACCGGTAGCGTGAAGGTGTGTGGTGAGAGTGTCATTTACCGGTGAGCCAAATGCGGGTGTCTGGTGAAGGCAATAAATGCTCACAAAGGTGACTCATGTGTTTTTCGGTATTCGTGCTAGTTTATATTATTTATTTGTTTTGTAAGTGTTTGCGGTATTTTGTGGTGTATATTTGTATAAAGTTGATATTTAGTTGAAATGCGAGAGTCGTGTGACTAATGTGGGTGAAGAATGAGAGAGAGTGAGGGTGTGAGGGAGGTGTTTGGTGAAGTGGTGCTAAAGTAAAAGGTGAGTGATGGTATTTTTGATGTGACTAATGCGAGTAGTCTTAAGTTATTCATAATAAACGTGTATTTGACTCAAATGCACATGACTTAATCAAAGTATCACGATGTGGTATGGTTTTAACTTAGATATTATATTTTGAAGCCATAAAAAAGAAGTTAAAATTTTATTTTATGTAACACTTCACTTTTGAAACTTCAATGGTCCTTTAAGGTCAATGAGTTATGTTGTCAGAGATGTTGCTATTGTTGTTGGCTTGGCTGCTTTTGCAGGGTTTGTTAATAGTTGGTTTGTTTGGCCTCTTTATTGGGCTGCTCAAGGGACTATGTTTTGGGCACTTTTTGTTCTTGGTCATGATTGGTGAGTGCTTTTAATTATGTGTTTGTTTGTGGGCTTACCAGCTTATTTGATTTTGCCTTATATTTCATAAGCCTGAACTTTCCTGCTTATTTTTGAGACATATGGGGGTGTTTGTTTCGGCTTATATGTGGGCTTATGAGCTTATTTGATTTCGGCTTAAATAACATACGCCCCAATTTTCCGGCTTTTTTTAGACTTGTAGGCTTATATAAGTTTATTACAATATGACAAACTTATATAAGCCCATAAGTCTCAATATAAGCTGAAATCAAATAAGCTCATAAGCCCACATATAAGCCGAAACAAAACACCCCCATATATAAGTTTATAATGTTTTGGGCACTTTTTTGTTCTTGGTCATGATTGGTGAGTATTTGGAGTAAAAGGAGTGTTTTCTAAGGTTGTTTGTGGACTTACTAGCTTATTTGATTTCGCCTTATATTTTTCATAAGTCTGAATTTTCCAGCTTATTTTTGGGATGGGGGGGGTGGGGGGGACTTATATTATAAGCATTAATATGATATAATAAGCTTATATAAGCCCATAAGCTCAAAATCAATCCAGAAATAATTTTGGGGGGGAGGTGGCTGTATAATTAAGCGAAATCAAAATAGCTCATAAGTCCACCATATATGTAACATACACGAGAATTTACGAATTTAGATTGACGATGTCAACTTTGACTTTTTGGGTCTGGCTTGACTTATAAGAACGATAATCTAAATCACGTATTCACGACTCGGACTATTAAAGCAATTTGATGTGGAATGACATTCCCCTGTCTACTTTTTATGTTTTGCCCAGCGGAGGACACTGAAAACGCAGCCGAAAAGGGCTAAAACAGCCACCGCAAACATTATTCGACACATTATACACGCGGCACAAAACACCATTACAATTGTTTTTAGTTATCAGCTTTATTTAATAAAATATTAATTAAAATTATTCATTCATTTTAATTAAAGCGTTTTTGAAAACGCGACTATTCGGTTGAAATCCTTTTTTTATTTCAGACGGAGCGAAAACCGGTTCACAAAATTAATATCAAATATTTTATAAAATGTTATAAATATTTATGAAATATTAATCAAGTGAATACTCATTTTTTATCGGAAACATGATTTGAAAAACAATTGGCGCAAGTTTAATGCGTTGAATAATCGTTAAGCCGCTCAAATGAGTCCCGAAGCCGATATTTATAAAAGTATTAATAAAAATGTTACAATATACCCCACACACTTTGAAACTTGTCATTTAGAAATTATATATATATAAAAATTATAACATATTTCATTTCCATCTATTATAAACACCACACCCCATTTTATATCTCTCTCCCTCTCATCTTCTTCCCACTAATATCCGGCCGCCACCTCCGCAGCGGCCCCACTCGACCGCCGCCGGAAACCTTTTCGGCGGACATATCGGCGAAGACCAAAATTACTCCCACCTAACGATCTACCCGATCCCCATAACAGCGCCTCACGCGCGCAGGCCCCTTTTATTCCGGCAACCACAGCCGGCTACCAACACCACCATCATCATCATTATCATACAACCGTCACCATCATCATATCACAACCGCCACCCGAAGAAGGTGTGTTTGGTTTTGTTTATAAAAAACGAAGGTCGTTTGGTTGTTATAAAAAGAGAAGGGTGCGTGTGGTTTTAATACCACCACCACGATGGGTGTGTTGGGTCGCGGGTCAGCAGCAGTGGGGGGGGGGTGTCGGGTCGGGTTGTTATGGGTTTCTTTTGTGGTGAAAACCACCACCAAGGGGTGGTTTGGTTCGGCTATATTAACACCAACGGTGCGTTTGGCTCGGGGTTTCACCACTAGGGGGTGCGTTTGGTCCGAGTTATTGGGTTGCGTCGGGTTTGACAGCGGGGTCAGCCTAGGCAGTCTTCTCAAGTTTTTAGGTTTGGTTCGAGTTAAGTAATGTTTTGGGCACTTTTTGTTCTTGGTCATGATTGGTGGGTATTTAGAGTAAAGGGGGTGTTTTCTAAGGTTGTTTGTGGACTTACTAGCTTATTTGATTTCGCCTTATATTTTTTATAAGTCTGAATTTTCCAGCTTATTTTGAGACTTATATAAGCTTATTATGATATAATAAGCTTATATAAGCCCATAAGTCTCAAAACAATCCAGAAAATTTGGGCTTATAAAATATAAGGCGAAAGAAAATAAGCTCATAAGCCCACATATAAGCTGAAACAAACACCCCTATATGTGATTAGGCTCTAAATCACATCATTAAAATTTGTGAAGTATAATATTGAATAATTTCATGTTTGTTGACTGCATAAGGGGTGTTTGGATGACTGTTGTAAGTGGGTGTTTGGTTGCTGACAGGGGGTGTTTGGATGGCTGCTGTAACGGGGTGTTTGGTAGCTGCTGTAAGGATTCTAATAGGTTGTTAAAATGAATAACATCCAAACAGGCCCTATAAAACCTATTTTGTCGAAACAACCCAGGAAACAGGTTTTGTACAAACAGTCCTTATTGCACACTAAAGCTATAAAGCAATGTTTTTTACTAACCCGTTCTCCAAAATAGGTTCATACAGAAGCTGAAATTTCAAGATTACAAAAAGCAATATTGTCCTAAGAATGATATATAGACCACAAGGACCATTATCACTAAGCTACCAAGGGAGTTTTGAAACATAAACATTTTAACTTCAAGCATGAATTTAGCAATTCTTATGAAGGCATTAAACAACAGCAGTTGATTCCAGGTGTAAATCATAATAGAGGGCTAACCCAGCATAGTAAGACGATGGAGGCTGTATAGTAGTTGTAATATGTTTCTTTGCAAAATCCAACTTTTTAAGGTCACGACATATTTCCTAACATGGTGCCCGATGCATTGTGTACCATCTCCTCAACCTGTACAAATCATAACACATAAAAGGATATCAAACTTAGGTCATTTTAATTTCTAAAGTAGAATTTATAAGTTTTTAATAATCCAAGTGTATAAGGATTTGGCAAACAATAATGGACTAAAAGCAACCTTGATTTCATATTCATTACATGTGTTGTAAATAGCACTTAAAAATTCAAACGTCACCATTGCGTACACCTTATAGTCTAGTTTTACCACAGTCTAGCTTTACCTTGTATAATATTCCGATCCGAACCGCCATTTAGGTTTGCTTGAAAAGTCTGGTATATGCTTACCTTTTACTTATAAAAATGAGCCTAAATGACTAAAAACGGACATAAAATGCCAAAAATATGTGTGTTTTACTATTTATGATGTGCAGGTAACGGATATTCACTAAAGGACAAAAATCAAGCCAAAACGGATAAAACCGAGCACGGGGATGGAAAGAGCTTGAAAAGTCAAGTCAACCAGTCAAAAAGTCAAAGTCAACAAGTCAAAGTCAACAAGTCAAAGTCAACTAGTCAAAAACGAAGCCAAAATCTAAGAAATCTTAAATGGGCCAACCCGTACCCATTTATTGGGTCGGGTCAGCCCATTAAGCTTTTACTATAAATCATATAAGATTAACAAGTCCAAAACCACCCTTAAAAACCATGAACACCAACGCCCAACATTAAGCCCAAAACACTTAACCATTAACCCCTTAACCATTTACACCAAAGGTCCTTATCCCCTTCACACCGTTAGTCCAAAAGGACTAACAGTGTTAGTCCAAAAGGACTAGCGGTGCAAACACATAACAAAAATAAGGCTAACGCCCATTATCTTTCAATTCCCCAAACCTTATCCTTGATTTCCCGCCAAACCTCCCCACCACTATTCATCTGTCACTTTCCCCCTTCCTTGCACCATGACAAAACAAAGTCACACCCTCTCAACTTAACCCCACTTCATAAAACAACAAATCCATGTTGACAATCCTAAACAACCTCATTCGTCTATGATAGAAGACAAGAAATC
>BQNB010130126.1:0-18992 GCA_026074375.1 Tanacetum coccineum | reverse complement strand
GATATATGATTGTGCTTCTTCTATCTTGAACATGCTAGGCTAGATCTTTTAAGTGTTTGCTTATGATTGTATGTGAATTGGTATGTAGATCTTGACTTTGTTGCTTCTTGTTGATGTGTGTGCATGTTTAGTCCCTTATCGAGAGATCTTGGGAGACATGATTGCGTAGAAAGGATTCTACTGGTAATAGTCTTCATACTACCTTACCCGTGTGTGGATGATCCCCTTTAGGTATAAATACAAACGCGTTTATCTAGACTAGGGGCCTTGTAATAGTCGTAATACTACCTTACTTGTGCGTTGCTCTAGTTAGTTATTTCGTAGGCGGCGTTTTCGTGTAATTCGCCATGCATTAGAATAGTACCTACATATACATCACAAGTGTGACAAGGCAATAGAGTTAAGAGAAGCTTCCAAGGATCATACATGATTAAGTAAACACTATTCTCTCATCATACAAATCCCCCTAATTAGTTTAATTTAGTTTTAATTATTAGTTTAAAACCAACCTCTTCAAACTCGAGATTTAAATCGCTTTCATAAAACATAAAAACACAGAAATAATCTTCTCTCAACCTCTAGTTCTTAGCTATATTCAATTAGGACCTTTACTGACGCCTATTCTCCTAGAGAACGATAACAACCCCTGTGTCTTGCCTTTACTACACTACAACGGTTAGGTGCATTGCCTAGGAAGTTGTAAAACTTCGTGTAGAAGTCCTATGACGACCGCATATCAGATTAATTTTCGGACTATTAGTATACTATCTATTTCGTTTAGGCTTATTGGGCCTAAAAGCCCAATAAGGACCCATTAACGTTTTCGGCTTATTTTTATTACTTATTAGAACTTATGAACATTATTATTATCATTGAAACTTAGTATTTACAAAACTTATGTTTGGGAATGTATTAATTTGAGGAAAAGCGTTGAAAGTATTTTGGGATTAAAGTCTACGACATTAGAAAACTAATATTTACAAACGGGACATGTCGAAATTTTATAAAAATTGTATACTTATAATTATTTGGGAAAAATTTGTATTTTATAAAACCTTACTAGAACATATTATTTATAAATAATAAATAATATATATAAATACATATTTACATTATATATTTAAGTATTTTCTTTAAATACCGACAGTTAAGCATGCTCGTGCAAGGGTAGCACTAGCATGGGTAACCTGTCGGGAAGTTACGCAAACATAAAAACATTAATTTTCTTTGTAATATCTAAATCATTATTTTGGGTTACTGGGTAAAATGCCAAAATTTATTTATTTGTAAATTTTCTAACATACTTCATATTTAACTTCGTAACACGTTTCTTCGAGTCAAAACCACTACGACTACCACACGACAATTTTATCAAGGACACTTTCTTTGTAACAAAGGTACAACTTAATGTGGTAGTTTTATATACACGTAATAATATCAAAGTATAAAGAGATTTACTAAAAATCCTTGAGGACAAAGATTTAAAGTAAAAATCTACACAAAAATATCCTACGTAAGCCGGTAAGTGATTACCGGGTCGTTTTCCCAAAGACTTATGAAATTGAGACCCCGTTTGTTATTTGGACAATGACTTGAATTGGTTCGAAGATGATTGTTTTCTAAAATCCTAATAGAGGGCAAATAAAAGCACAATTAAAGCTAACTATGAAAAACGTTAACGGGATTAAGAAAACGCGACAAATAAGCAATTAAACTAAAATTAAACCCTAAATGATTTTCTAAACTTTTTCTAATCCTAACTAACTAGATAATAAGTAAACGCTACGGAAATTCTAAAACGAGAGTGTTTAAATCTTAAAAATAAAGAAAACGAGAATGGGAATGAAATCCCGTTCTTTAAAAAATGAACTTTCAAAATATTAACCCTACGAAAGAAAATTTCAAACTTAAGCCTAAAATATGATAAAAGAAAATTTTATAAAAAAGAATTTTATTTTTTTGATTATTTTTCTATTTTTTATAATTTTTTAAAGTTTTTGACAAAATTAATTCATGAAAAATATAAAACATTAAGCTAAAAATCCTAATTTTTTCTAAAAGTAGCTAATGATAAGTAGAATGCAGGAAAAATGAAAAATCCTAAAGTGCTAAACTAAATAAGCCTGGAAAAAGCTTAATAGCACTCGAAGTGCTTATTATAAATAAGATTCAAAAGGGTGTTAAAAGAAATGATAATGCAACTTAGGACGTAAAAGTCCCAAGGGCATGTTGTTGAGAGGTGTGTGTGTTGAGTCGTTTATAAAGGGTGAGACTAGGTTGAGGTCAGGGGTTCGAGCCTTGCTCACCCCTGACTTCCTTGGTTTCTCTTTTTTTTATTTTTCAAAAATTTAAAAAGCAAACTTTTAAATCAACTAAATATGAACATTTTTTGTGAAAACAACTTTTTTGAAAATTAGAAAATAAGCTGGAAATCAGCTTAAAAGCTTAACAAAACACTTAACCATTTTTTTACTTTTTTGAAAACTTAATAAGCTCAAAACTAAGATAAGCTAAACTATGACAAATAACTTCACAAACTTAAAACTTAAAAACTAACCTTCTAAGATACTTAAGCTAGAAATAAATGAACAAAAGACTTATGCCAATAATCTATAACTCTCAAATTAGCATTGTGATCAACTGTTAACCAAACATCCCTGGAGGAAACTTTAACGTATGTTAAGATAAGCTAGATGGATCCTTATGACTATTCAGCTTATACTACTTTAAAACCTTGGCCAAAACGCTACTAGAAACAGTCTTAAAACAATTTTTGAAAAAGCAAATGGACAAAGAAAAAGCTATTTGAAAACAGCTTATTTACTCAGTACATTCTGAGTGAACTTTTGGTTTTTCAAAAGACAAACTGCTGAATATGAGCTTAAAAACAGATAGCTTAATGAACTTTTAAAAGCAAAATAAGCTAAAATAGATCTACTATTACCTAAAATCCCAACTTGTGAAACAAAATTTAAATTTCTAAAAACTATTTTTACCTGCTGATTTTTATACTTGAAAATGGTTTATAGGTTATATATGACTACTGATGTAGTTTGCCAAATTCTAACCACTACTTGAATCCTACAAGTGCAGACTTAAGGAAATTATTTGAATCATCATTTAAAGACTAAAAATAAGAGCAAAAAGAGTAACAAACTTAACTGGAACAAGTTTGAGCTTATATTGCTTATACAACTGAAATAAAGCTAACAGATGCTAATTACTACTAATAAATTTTGATTAAAACTAACTAAGTCTAAAAATAACCTTAAATCCTGATCTTATAAACCTAAGTTTGAGATTTAAATCTAATTTAAAAGACACCAAATGGTTCACCAGCAGTACTTACACAAGTTAGTACTCTACTTTAACCCAAACACCCCTTTAAACTGCATAATCCCATATTAAGCTTATGAAACTTAGATTTAAAGCACAAATTTCTAATACCAGATAGTATATAGCTAAAAACAGACCTAATAAGCAAATTTCAATAACTAAATAAGCTGAAATAATAAGCTACAAGCTAATGCTAATTTTTATGGCTTTTAACTGTTTTATGACTAATATTTGCAAACTAAAGATTTATACTAAAAATTAAACTAGATAAACATCAAATAACAAATATAAGCAGAATTAAGCAAATCTAAACTAAAATAAGCAAACAACAAGCAATGATAAGCTGAAATTTCCCCAAAATTAGCTAATAAAGGAATTGAAAACTTACAAGAAGCCTTTGCTTCTAACAATCTTATCAAATGCTCTTATGAGCTATCAGCACAAGCTCTATGCTTAACCTAGAAAGCTGAGTGGTCCTGGAAGCCCATCCATTACTGGCTTCCCTTCCATTATAGTTGTGGTAATTTGAGTAGAATTTGATATCCTTAAGCTCATTAAGCTTTAAGAGCTTAAATGAGAATGTAGCTACCTTATGTAGAGATTAAGACATATTATTAAGAACTATTTGATCAATTAAAAGCTTATTAAACCAAATTGCTTATTAAGTAAAACATAAATTGCACATTAAAATAAAAACACACTTTTATTAATAAAAGAGTAACTGATTACAAACTTGAAAAAGAGATTACATTTACTGAATTAAGACATTACAATAAGCTAAATTGCAAAAACTAAAAGTTATTTAAAAACTACACTAAGCTAGCTAGAAACTACTCCTCTATGATTCGTTGTGAGTAAGATAGGTCCTTTATTTATAGGGCGAGAGAGAAGCTTCCAGGCCCTCTTTATACGCTCCTCTTAGCTTAGATCATCACCCTTCATTGTCTTGCAATCATTGGATGCCCTCTTGTAGCCGTTAGATCAAAATGTGATCATACGGATTGCCAGCGTGGCAATGCTTGTGTTAGAGGCTTTGTGCTTCTTTTGGCTGTATTTTAGTGTAAATTCCATCAGAGGTGATTTTCTTTTGTAGCACGCGTGTCAACCCCTTGAGCCCGTGTAGCTAATCACAAGCGTTTGATGACGCTTCTTGTTGCTGAGATGTCACTTGGCACTAAGCATCTATTTTGGCCATGTGGATACTATTCTAGAAAGGTAACTTTCATTTTTAAAATCGAGCAATATTGAAGTTGTAAATTGGGGAAGATGGGTAAACAGTAAAATTGTTTTTCCCGCCCCCTTTTCTTATTCATTTGAGTTGACTGAGTTTTAAAAACTTTGACTTGGGTTTGGTTTTTATAAGAAAAGGATTGGGCCGGGGTAATTTGTTTTAGGGCTTGAATAATTGTTTAAAGGGATTTATAGTTAAAGAATTAACGACCGTTAGTTCTTTATTAACAAAGGACTAACAGTGTTATGAATTTAAGGGCTTTAGGTAAAAATGTTTTAACATTAAGGGCTCATTTGGGATTTTGAGAGTTTTTATTGACTTTTTGTGGTGTTGACCATTGTTGACCATGGGTTTGACTTTGTGTTGACCAATGTTGACCATGTTGAACCTTTTGCTAGAAACTCCTGGCTCTTGAGCACTCTATCCTTCTTCTGTTCGTTTTGCCCGTTGACCGTTTCTGGTTGTTATATGTCAATAGCCGTACCTAACAACATACAAATGAACAAAACAAGCAATATACAACATAATTTTTGCACAATGTTGTTCAGATTTAAGGCCATTTTTGATATCAAAAAGATATGTGATTTCTCACATACCAGCCGTAAGAGACATCAAGAAATTTCCTTCAAAAATGATGACCCGATCGCAAGACAAACCACATTATGAAAGAAAATCATACCAAAGAAATAAAGAAACAAAAATGGCAAAGGCGAAAAAGAAAATGCTTTAAGTGTGAATCCAAATCATCTCATCGGAGAATGTCCGAAACTATCAAAATATCAAAATCAAAAGGCGTTTGTTGGAGGACCTTGGAGTGATAACGACGAAGATGAAGAGGAGAAGACAAAGGACGAAAAGTGTCTTGTGGCTAAAGCTTCCAATTAGGTACTTTCCGAAACCTAAATACTATATATGATGGACCAATCACCTTAACGAAAATGACTTAGATAGTGAATATAATAGACAATGCCAAAAAGTACTAAGGTCATGGCTAAAATAAAACTCTAAAACAAGCTAAAATCGAATTAGAGAATAAGCACTAGAATTAAAAAACAGATAAATTATATAGGTTAGAAAAAGGGTAAGGAAGTAAATGAAGAATGCAAAATTATGTCAAAACCTTAAGATTGAAAAATGAGAAGCTTTTAGAAAAGAAATTTCTAGCTAAATTCCATGTTTAATAAGTAGTCACTCACTTAAGAAAATAATAAGTTACCTAAAAACCTTCCGGAGAATAATCCTTTAGGATTCAATTTTACAACCAAGAGGGATCACATAGCGAAACCAAACAAAGTAAATTTTTGTAAAGCTCAAGAAGTCGAATCAAAAGAATAATTGATAAATCAAACCCAAACTCAAAACTAAAATTTATACTTATAAACAATAAATACTAAAATACCTATGCAGAGTGATGATAGAGAAGGTAATCGTTTTTACAAACCTTCCTAAAAACCCAAAGTCGGAATTACTAAAACCCACAAAGAGGTCATAAAATTACCTCTTCCGAGAAGAAAGGAAAACTATCATTCCTCGTTTCCAACACACCTAACCTAGGAGAGACCAAGATAGACCAATTACTCTAACACTAATCCACAATGTAGAATCATCCACACCAACCAAGCTTTTACTCCAATGTAGAAAGATGTTTCACCGTGCATGTGTCCGAATCAAATGCAAAACCTGTTCGGAAATAATAACTTCGGACCCATGAAATGATGGGGACCAAATGGCTAAGTCATCATATCTTCCAAGGTTAATCATCTACAAGCATCCTTTGGCTTTCGTCAAACAAATTGATGAACTCATATAGGATTTCCATAAATCCTTATCCTTAAAGCTTGCTATACCTTGAAGATTTTTAAAGTTATTTCTCTTGAAGCTAAGGTACGTCTCACACTCTAATTATATAAATTATAGATTAGTAATGATATACTTAGATTAGTGATAGATAGGAAATATGGTAGTCACTAGAAATGTCATTTGTTGGTTTTCTAGAATTGTTCATTAGAACCATTCTTTTAACAATGGATTATCTATGAACCACTATAAAAAAAAAATGGAAATCTTCCTATGCTTCGAACTCACGTAGACGAAGAAAATGAGTTGTGGCTTAATAATTAACATAGAAGTAAGGATTAGTTTTGCATCGTAAAAAGTCTTAAACCACTATGGATAAACTCCTCCCCCAACCTAAAACATCAACCATTGTAAAGATGATGAGTTAGTCCTGAAGAAGAAGCAAATGAGTGAGTAAAATAAAACCCATAGGCAATTATCTTAAGACATTTCATTAAGAAAAAATCAAAATTGTAAATATTAAAATCTAAAAACTCCATCCCCTAGAAAAACGTTATTTTTGGTAACTTCTAAATCAAAGAACCTTAGGTTTTCCCCCGCAAGATCAAGATAAAAGCAATTTCTTTGCTTATTTTCAACATCTAACCTAAAAATATAATGAGCCAGAAAAGATGAAAAATAGGTATGGCCATGCAAGAGAAACTAAAAGACCAATTAAAAGCACATGATGTTTAGGAACTAGTTACCCAAATCCCATGGATCTACCATTATTAGGAACAGAAATGGGTATATAGAAATAAACTCGATGAAATTGAAGGTGCGTTCCGTAACTAGAAAACAAAGCTAGGTATCGCCCAGGTTATAATCAACAAGAAGGAATTGATTATGATGAAACATATGCACCCATAGCTAGACTAGAGCCCAATAAGAATAACTTTTAGCATATGCTTGCACACTAGACATTAAGTTAACCAAATTATGTGAATAGTGCATTCCTTAACGGTTTTTATCATGAGGATGGTTTAACGTGCACAACCTCCAGAGTTTCATTGACTTCGCAAAACCTAATTATGTCTATAGACTTAAGAAAGCTCTTTATGGTCTAAAACAAGCCCCAAAAGCTTGGTACGATCGATTAAAAGCCTTTCTTATTAAACATAATTACTCCATGGGAATGGTAGATAACACACTCTTCACTAAAAAGAAAGACTCCAATCTTATTATTGTCCAAATATATGTTGATGACATTATATTCGGATCAACTTGTCAAGAAATGTGTGATGACTTTGCCAAGATCATACATGATGAGTTTGAAATGATATGAATGGGGGAACTAATTTTTTTTCTTAGGATTAACAAATAAACAATTAGATATTGGAATATTTATTAATCAATCATAATATATTAAGGAAATGCATAATAAATTTGGACTAGACGACTCTATAAGCCAATGAAAAACCCCAATGTCTACGGAAAACCAAACTCACGAGAGGCGAAGATGTGATCCTTAGATAATACCAAATATAGAGGCATGATAGGTAGTTTATTATACTTAACGGCAAGTAGACCCGATATCATGTTTAGTGTTTGTCTTTATGCCCGCTTTCAAGAGGATCCTATAACCTCTCACCTAAAAGCAGTTAAACGTATCTTCTGATACATTAAAGGCACTACACATATTAGGATTTATGGTATCCAAAGGATCTGGCATAAATCAATAGTGTATGTGGATTCAGATCATAGCGGGAAGATTACGTATATCTTATCGCAAGAGCACTAGTGGTTGTTTAATCACACTTTTATGGATGTTGCCCTAACATCTTTGGTTTTTGAAGAAGCCAGCTCGCTCTTGCCATCGTTTCCACAACCAAAGTGGAATATGTAAAGCGTCGAAAGGCATGGTCAACAAGCCCGATGGATGAAACAAGCACTCGTAGACTATGTCGTTAGGTTTAGACGAATTCCAAAAATGTGTGAAATAACAAAGGGGTTATAACTTAAGTAATAATCTAGTTTAACACTCACGAACCAAACACATTGAGATTCGCCCATCACTTTCTTCGCGATAATATTCCAAAAGGGAAATATCTCTATAGAAAAAGGTCTCATCGGAAGACACAAAGCCGATATTCTAACTTAAACCACTAAAACGATGAGCCATTTACTACTTACAGTCTAAGTCAAAAGTCTAGGAATGATGGAACAAATTGATTAAGTTTTTTGGCATAATAAAGAAATGATAATCATCAAAGAACTATTTGTCAAAAATCTGAGAAATTTTTTCTCAAATAGGCGGCCCCCTTAATTCATAAAGGGTGGCCCCCTTACTTTTAAGGGGACCAGCCAGACTTTAAAGGGACCACCCACCTGACTGACTATTTTTTTTTCTCTCTCTATGTCTAGGTTTCTATTTTACACAAAAACACAAAAAGATTAGGAAAAAGTCCTATCAGCAAACTATTACGACACAAAAATTCCCTTCTATCAAACCATATCTAATTAACATATAAACAATAGTCCCAATCTATTATTTTCTAAAAAAAGCCGACTCACAACAGGAGCACTGAACATCAATTTTCATAATTGATTGAGAATGCAAAAAACATTTTTCACATATGCATAAAGATCTCTTACTTGTTGTCAAAGTATATAAATCTAATATATATTTTTGACAATCTTGTTGAGCAAAATTAATCAAAAGAGCATTTGGATTAATTCTTAGTTTTTACCAGGTCTTATTGTCCGAAATAATCGCTACTCCACATTTGTCGCACTTAGGCACACACTAGTATTTGCACAAAAGTTTGGTTCATTTTTAACTTAACCCTCTTGTCAAGAAAAAATCCTTGTGGATTATATCTAGTTACTATTTTATATGCTCTTCACCCTTTTTTTGGTCTTCAATTCATATATGATTATATGCCAAAATTATTGAAAAGCTTGTTCCTACACTTGACATAAATATGTATAATGTTGATATGCTTAATTGCTATACTTTAATTCCATTAAAAAAGGATGGACTTGCTGCAAATTAACCACCAAAACAGAAACCCTCACACAAAATTTTGAGAAAAATCAATTTTTGGGAAATCTAGGAAATGGCAGTAGGCGGCCCCCTTAATTCATAAAGGGCGGTCCCCTTATCTTTAAGGGGACCGACCCCTAATTAAGGGGACCGGCCTAGACTGTGACGGGTAAAACAGTATTTTCATCCCTCTTTGACCTAATACCCTCTAGACTTAGCTACTGTTCCCTCAATTCACCAAACATTTCTTGTTGATCCTTTAAATGTTCATTCTTCCTAATTTAAACCTTTCCTCTACTATAAATACATTCTCAACCATCATCATCACAATCATCCTCACCAATGACATCTCCTAACAAACCCACATCCAAACCATCAAGGGTAGCCAAAATGAGTGTGAAACCTATTTGGAGGAAGAAACTAAACCCTTGTAACACATCCATGACTCAATTAAGTACACTACACCAATGCCAAAACCACTCACATCCTTAACTATATACCAACTCATGAAAATGTATCAATTGACATTCTCTCTCACCCTTTCACTAATTAACCTCAATTGATGTCCAATTGATAATCCATCACCTTCACCAACTATCTTTGGTCATACCCATACCTCGGAACCTTCCCCTTGAGACACATGAGATTTATTTTATGTTTGCATTCACAATTTACTCTATATTTGGATTGAGAGATGAACCCAAAATGTTTTTCCATATATGAGGCATATGCTCTCATCAACCCACCAACAACAATATCCAACCACCTCCAACCATCTCCCTAAACAAACATACGCTATGATTTAATTTCTTAATAAATTGTTTTATCCACCAATTGTAAGCAAGTCCTAAAAGCTTTACTAGTTATAAAGGATTTTTTGTATTATCAAAATTTCATGTATGTTAGCATTTTATTTATTTTGTATGCATAATTGAGGTTTCACACTCACTATTTTATGTTAAATGATATTATTGTTGGTTGCTTTATCATTATGCCATATTTATCCCCCCTCACTTGCTACATGTTAGAAATATTTTGTATTGTCAAATCATTTTTTGTAGCCAATAAACCATAGCTTGATTCCTTGGGTACCCTCGAACGAAGGGGAGCCACACATCAAGGAGCATTTTTATTCCGTACGATTTTACTAAGCAATTCATGACTATTAGCCTTTGATTCTACAAAAAGGGGATAAAAAACATAAAACTGCACTCAATACTGTTTAAAAAATAATTTATACCATTTAATGAGTTAAAATTTTGTAATCATCAAAAAGGGGAGATTGTTTGATAGATATAATGCCTAAAAAACATATTACTAATTTTTCACATCATTTACGTTTTGATAATCACAAAAAATAAAAAATATTCAATGTAAATATAAACAAAAACAAGTAATTAAGTAGTAAATTTTTATATCCAAAAATTAACACTTAAAGGATATGAATAAAATAAATCTTAATGCATTATATGATCAAATGGAAATTTTTATTCAACCACCACTTTATAAAATGTTGTGAACATTTTTATAAACATTACAAAATGATGTTTATAATTAAAAAAAAGGTTTATTAAAATAAACATTTTTGAAATTCAAAATTTATATCTTAAAACGGCTAGAAGTTTCAGTAAATTGCTCCCTACACAAAAGAACAAACTGTGGAGCGGCCCATTCTAGGGCGGCCCCCTTAAAGACAACGGGGCGACTAACCCCTTAAAATTAAAGGACCTCCCACCTATTTTAAGGGGACCCGCCTATAGTAGACACTCGCTCCATTTGTCTTATAAAATACTGGACTTTTCACCACTCTTTTTCTTACCTTTTGCACTCATTCATTCTGATCAAAAATAGCCCCACGTACATCTCTTAAAACCAATGATCATTAATCATAAAGCTTTTGATTCCAAGTGATCAAGCTCAATCATCAAGATGCAAGAGAAGAATACTTTCTACATTCTACCATCAAGGTGAAGAAGTATTAACACCTTCGTGTGGTTGTTGCAATCTTATGCATCATATCATAACGTGTAAATCATTTGTAAATCTTGTAAAGTTGTGTAGTTGTTAGATCTCGGTGATTGTTGTAAGTATAGTTAGATCTTGGTGATCTTTCCTAGTAATGTTAGTTAGGTGTGATTATAGTAGTGGCTTGGTGAAGTAGTGGTGAAGAAAACTAAGGTGTGAAGAAGTTGTGTAGTCGTGATCAAGTCGTGAAGTAAAGTTGTGTAGTGAAGTTGTGAAATTGTGGTAGATTAGTTCTAGTTAAGATTAGAACTCGACATCTAGCTTAGTGTCGGAAATCATGATAAGCAAAAGTTGTGTATGATTTTCTCCGCCATAAGGGAGCTTGTTGACATACTGAAGAAAACTCTCAAGTTAGGTGCTCGAGGAGTGGAGTAGGGCGAAGAGGTGCTTAGTTATTAAACTATTTTAAATCCTCGCATTGTGGTTTGATTGTTCTTACTCTTATCTCTTGTCTTACATTCTTTTTTTCATACTATCCTATTGATTGTTTAGATAAGTACATTGTTCATATTATGCAAGTGTTGAATTCACATAAAGTCGAATCTAGAATTTTTATAAACACTTTAAAACCTTAAATTAAAAAGTGGTAAACTATTCAACCTCCCTTCTAGTTTTTGGTTTGATTGTTCTTATCTTATCTTTGTCTTGCATTATTTTCTCTACTTTATTCTTTTTATTGTGTTCGATTAAGTATATTGTATATTTTGTGCAAGTGTTGAATTTACATAAAGTCGAATCTAGAATTTTTACAATCACTTTAAAACCTTAAATTAAAAAGCGGTAAACTATTCAACCCCCCTTCTAGTTTTCCACAGACTCTTCTAGACCAAATTTCTTAAGCATTTCTTTAATATACTTAGATTGATTAAAGAAACTTACCTTCTTTCACATTTGTTTTATTTGTAATCCAAGGAAGAAGTTTAGTTACCATCATGCTTTATCATCGAAAACTCGTCTTGCATGTTTTTGACAAATTCATCTACACTTGACTTGGAAAATCGGAATTCCCGATTATAATGTCATCGGACATATATTTGAACAATGATGATGATTTGAACTTTTTTTCTTCGTTAAAAAGAGTGTTATCTACCATCCCAATTTTATATTCATGTGTAATATGGAAAATTTTATCTATTCATACCAAGCTTTATGTACTTGTTTAGACCCATATATAGCTTTCTTGAATTTATAAATGATCGCGGTTTTCGAACATCAAAGATCATGGAGGTATTCTGTGCACGTATACATCCTCATTGATGTAAAACTATAGGAATGCACTTTTTACATCCATTTGGAATAGTTTAAAATCTAAGGCACAAGCATAAGCTAATAATATTCTAATGGACTCAAGTCTAGCAACCGGGGCATAAGTTTCATCATAATCGATGCCCTCTTGTTGGTTGTAGCCTTGAGCAACTAAAACCTAGCTTATTTCGAGAAAAACAATTACCGTTCTCGTCTAATTTAGTTCTAAATCCCACTTAGTTCCTTTTGATTGTATTATTTCTTAGGTGAGGAAAATAACTCCCAAACGTCATTAGCAACGAATTGATTTAATTCTTCTTGCATGGCGACTATCCAACTTTTATCTCCTAATGCTTCATTCACATTCTTAGGTTCTATAGTTGATATAAAAACAAAAGGAAGTTACTTTGGTTCTGGGCTTGTGATCTAAGGGTTCTTTGGTTAAGGTTTCCTATGACATTTTCTTATGGGTGGTTCCTAGATTCCTTAATGTTGATTATTTCATCAACCTCTAAAGTTTCATCCACAATGTCGTTTTCTAGGTTTTTCTTTTTGGCGACCTTAATTGCTTCTTCTTCATCTAAGTCATCATCCACCATAAGGGTGATGTCTCTTAGAGGAGTAGAGGAGTTTCATCGATTGTCAGTTTAGTGATTTTCGACTTCCTAATGTGTTTGGTTAGGATTAAGGCTTTTACTATTTGAGAATATACCTAAAAGACACTTCGTATGACTTTGGGTATAAACTTTGGTAAGTAGTCTTTTGTGTTTTCTCAAAATGAAGCATATGTTACAAAACACTCTAAAATAAATCTAGTGTAGTGTGTTCTACCTATTAAGATGTTATAAGGTGTTTTTCCTAGAATGACTCTAATGAGAATTCGGTTGAGAATGTATGTTGAAGTATCTACGGCGTTACACCAAAACTTTTGTAGTAACAATTGCTCATTCAACATAGTCCTACTCATTTATTGAAGTGTCCTATTTTTCCTTTCGACCACGCCATTGTTTGAGGAGTGCGGGGAGCCGAGGAAGTTTATGGGTTATTAGCGTTGGTATTGGCAAAAAACTCTCTAAATTGCCACCTCATTTTATCAAAATTTCTAACGTGGCGGTTCTAATTGACACTATTGAACAACCTAATTGGTTTTGGATTTTCCTACTAAATATTTCGAATTGATCGAAAGCTTCGATTTTATCCTAAGAAATCTAGTCCAAGTGTACCTAGAGTAGTCATCTCTATGACTAGGGTGTAACGGTTTCCTCCGTAACTCCGTACGACGGATGGATCGAAGAGATCCATATGGAGAAGTTCTAAGCATCTAGTCGTTGAGACTACATTCTTAGCTTTGTGACTAGCGTGAGCTTGTTTTCCAATTTTGCAAGCATCACAAAAATGTTGATCAAACTTAAGCTTAGGTAAATTTCTAACTAATTCCATATAGGCCAACAATTGAATGAGACACATATTTGTGTGTCCCAATCTCCTATGCCACAAGGTGGAATTTTCATCAATCGTTGTTAGATAAATTTGATCATTTGGGTACTTTTTCCTATAATTTCATCACTCTATAAGCCATTTTTTCTCGTAATACATCTACATATGACTTTACCGTCCTTGTGATTTTTTCACTATCTGTTCAGGGGAAAAAAGTTACTCTACACTTATTGTCACATATTTGTCCAATACTTAGCAAATTAATTCTAAAGTTATCAACATGTTCTACATTATTATTTTATTGAGTTGTGAGTCATTAGGAAATCGTATACCTTGCCATTGTGTTACCACGAAGTATTACTAACCAAATTGATATTACTCCATTATATCCTTGTAAGTAGGAGAAGAGTTTCGGTTATCCGTCATATGCATAGTGAAATCCGCCTATCCTTGATCCATCCTTCGGGCTCAGTCGACTCCAAGTCTATCTATTTATTATGGACAATAACTCAAAACATTGGTACCCAAATATCTCTTGGTCCAAAGTTATTGTTTGTGTCAAACATTCCCTTGCATTGATGAAATTGGTTGGGCTGTGAAGAATGAAGACATATTTCCCATGGCATGTAACTTTGAGTGGAAAGTGTATCCCAACTTACTGTAAAGCTCGTTGAGGTTGGTTTTGTCGACCAACGTATCTTTTTGGTTGCGGTGTTTTAGGACGAGAATAATGATAATTAACTCTTCTAGCAGGTGGAGTTTTTGATCTAAAGTGAGTTTTGTAAAATCCAACTCTGGGATTAGAGAATGGTTATTGAATTGTTTAACTTCATTGTCACTAGCAACGGAATTTTGACTTGGTTTACATATATGTGTTTTTGGTCTAGGACTAAAAATAGTTTTTTGAAATAGACACAGTTTTATAGATCACGGTGTTGCTGGTGGCGTCCATATTATTTTGGGGGCCCGCCTGAAATTAAGGGGGCTGCCTATATTTATGGGACCTCCATCAGGAGACGCCTTTTTTGAGCTTTTACAAATTTTAATTTTCTTAGTTCCACTGATGTTGCTTCAATGATTTAAACCATAAACCTAATTTTTCCTCCGGAGGTTTTTGATTGTTTTTCATTTCTTTAAGCATATTGTGTTACTCTTTTCAAATTTGTTTAATCTAGTAGATTCATCTTTGAGTTTTTCATTCTCAATTTTAAGTACATACACTTTGCACATCGAGATCAATTGTCTTTTTTTTCTCGAGTGTGGACATTTATCTTTTAATTCTTAAGCTTTTTTTAGACTATTTATAGTAGATTTTAACTTTGGTTTTTTTGTGTATTACTCTTTAGACTCATTTGCATAACTTATCATATTCGTTGTCTAAAGCTAAATCACCAATTGATGAGTTTTCATCTACTAATGTTAGATGATCTGAACATACCTCACTTGATGCGCTGTGAGCTACAAGACACGTTTCATCTTTGACCTTTTCATCATCTTCTTCACCGCTATCGCTCCAAGAACCTCCAACAAATGCTCTTTGGTTCTTGTCTCTCGGTGGCTTTGGACATTCTCCAATAAGATGATTTGGATCTTCGCATCTACTAAAGCACTTTCCTTTCTACTTTTTGCCGTTTTTGTCATCTGGCTTCTTTGAAAGGTCTTTTTGTCGTTCCGAGGTTGTTTACGAATCTACCTCTTCTCTCTTAAAAGACACTTCTTGAAGTCTTTACCGCCATGGTGTACTCTTCGTCTTCCTACCGGAAGTCTGAACCTCTTTCATCATAGATTCTTTACTTTGCCTTTTAAAAGCAAGAGATCTTCCTTTCAACTTTTGCACTTTGGGACTATTTTGGAATCTTCTTGATGATCTCTCATGGATCTTTGTGGTTTCCAATGAGCTCATCAAGAGATTGTGTTTGTTAAGTCTTTGACTCTTCCAATCGCGTGACCTTTGCTCTCCATTTAGGATTGTAGAGCCTAAGAAACTCTTACGTTAATTCGTATTGAATAACCTTCTTCAAGGGCTTTAAGACTAGTAATAATAGTTATTAAAAATTAGCAAAAGCACATCTATAGATTCGTCTTCGGAAATGACGAATTGTTCATATTGTTGAACCAAAAGGTCGATCTTATTATCTTTGGACTGGCTATTACCTTGGATGGTGTGATTATCAAAGTTTTCCTAATTCTTTTGCGTTGTTACAACATGAAATTCTGTTCATATTCTTTTCATGGCAAAGCATTGTAAATAACCATTTTGGCTTCATTATTTTTCGCAAGTCTCTTTTTAAGATCATCGGTTTGTTTTTCAAAAAGGATAACCTCATCTAATTTGGTTTCTGGGTTTTGTACAATAGGTTGAAAATCACCATTGGTAATAAAAAACATGCCAAAGATTAGATCGTTTGATTTAAAATATGTCTCGAATATATTTTTCAATATGATAAGAAACTTTCGCTTTTCAAAGAGTGGTGGTCTTTGCATAGATTGCCCTTCTAGATATTTTTCGGAATCCATAGATCGATCCAAGCTTTAAAATACAATATATTTTAAAAATCTTGAGTGACCTTGCTCCTGATACCAATTATGGAAACTAGAAGGGGAGGGTTGAATAGTTTACACGTTTGTTTTACGTTTCAAAAGTTTACTTTCAAAAATCTATAGATCTGAGTTATATGTTCAATCAAATCACAATATGAACAAGCAATAACTATCTAAACTAAAACACGATAATCAACAATAATTTATGTAGAGATAAGGAAAGAAATCAACCAAAAACCAAAGACCCCCAAGATTTTTTTGTGGTTCGGCTACGATAGCACTTTTCGGCCCTATCCACTCCCCGAGTATCCGACTCGAGATTTCACTATGTCAACAAGCTCCCTTTAGGCGGAGAAAACCGTTTACATGTCGCTTACGTTATTTTCCGACACTAAGCTAAATGTCGAGTCCTAATCTTAGCTAGAACCAATCTACCACTTCACAAGATATACACACTCACAAGATCTACTCTATCGGATCTATACGATATCCGAATCACACAAATACACAAGATAAATACAATAGAGTTTTGGTACTTAGAAGAAAAGAGGAGAGATCACTAATTAACACTTCGTTTCTTGACGAATACGAGTGTTCTTCTCTTGCACTTGAATGAGAGGGAAAAGATGAGAAGAAGAGATTAGATCACTTGAAACAAGATCTAAGTATGTTAGTGATCAAGAGTTTTAGTGAGAGAAAGAAGGTTTAGAGAGAGAAAGAAAAGACTGAAAAATTTCATGCAAAGAGGAATTATTTTCTGCTGGGAATGGAGCAGTATTTATAGGCAGGGAATCCCAACGGCTCTCTGGGGGCGGTCCCGGTGGTCCCTTATATATAAGGGGGCCGCCGCCTAGACTCCGCTCCCTTTTTTGTCTTTTTGTGGGGAAGGTTGTATCTGGTGTAGAAGCTTCCGTTTTGGGGGGGAGAATTTCAAATTTTAAGTTTTTAATAAAACTTTTTATTTTAATTAGAAAATATTTTGTAAAAGTATTTTTGAAAAAATACTTTTGTAGAATTAAAAGTGAGGATTAAGAGAAAAATATTTTCTTGATCACTAATCATGCTTAATTATTTTGTTTGTCCATACCTTAAGTGATCACTAATCTTAGAAATGAAATTTTACATTTAATAATTTGTAGACGTTTATTTTTATTGTAAACATTTTTACATTTTGTTATTATCAAAACGTTGAGAGGTTGAAAAATATAAATAACGTTTTTAGGCATTATTTGTATTAACATATATCAATTCTCTCCATTTT
Organism: Tanacetum coccineum; assembly: GCA_026074375.1. Classification (NCBI taxonomy): domain Eukaryota; kingdom Viridiplantae; phylum Streptophyta; class Magnoliopsida; order Asterales; family Asteraceae; genus Tanacetum; species Tanacetum coccineum. The sequence continues at coordinate 1,094 of BQNB010130126.1, read as the reverse complement.
GCCTTGCAATCTAGCCACATTTTTAACTGGTATTTTAAAAAATTAATATATAGCTTTCTTCCACAAAACATAAAAATGTATATTACTTAGTAAGGCAAATCCTACTTGGATTGACATCATAACTAGCACAAAATTACTCTACTAAATTGTGAGGAAATTCTAGCCTTTAATGCATATCTTTTGCATATTTTATGAGAGTGTCGGTAATTTAGTACCTATAGAACTTGTGTCTGATTATTATTTACTAGATCCCAGTGAGGGTAATTTATAGACAATTTCCTATGATAAGAGGTAAAATAAATTCCCATATAATCCCGCTATCCACAGCACTCGCTTTTAGTGCTGAAATCTCCCATGTATATAAAATGCTCAAAATGCTCAAATGTTTAATGTGACAACCGGAAATTTTGGATTAAATAATATCTATTAAACATAAATTATTTTATTATTAACTTTCATTATTTCTACATCTATAATTTTTGAAGTCAAATTGAGAAAAACCAGGAAGTTGTCCCGCATAAAACTGAAAAACATTATCGGATGCGTTCCGAATTCGGACTAAATTAAGTCTACTCATATTTTACGTGTTATGATCATTCTGGAGTGTTACATAGGTTATGTACACTTATGTTTACGATTTTTACATTTATCGCGTACGTTTTGCGTTTTTAGCGTTTCATGTCCAAACGGAACCCTAGAAATTCACCACCTTTGCATGTAAACCCAAGTTATCACCCCTTATTCATCCTAGTGCCAAAAATTTCGTGCAAAGAGGAATCCTTTTTCTGCTGGGAATGGAGCAGTATTTATAGGCAGGGAATCCCAACTGCTCTCTGGGCGGTCTCGGCTGTCCCTTATATATAAGGGGGCCGCCAGGCCTATAAGGGGGCCGCCGCCTAGACTCCGCTCTTTTTTTTGTCTTTTTGTGGGGAAGGTTGTATCTGGTGTAGAAGCTTCTGTTTTGGGGGAAAATTTTGAATTTCAAATTTGAATTTCAAATTTTAAGTTTTTAATAAAACTTTTTATTTTAATTAGAAAATATTTTGTAAAAGTATTTTTGAAAAAAATACTTTTGTAGAATTAAAAGTGAGGAT